>JAFIRS010005778.1:0-49537 GCA_018342105.1 Gonioctena quinquepunctata | reverse complement strand
ATTTTTTTTTAACAGGCCCCCTCGATATTACTTCTTCATATATATATATATATATATATAATAATAGTAATAATCTTTATTTATCCTTTAAGATCATACATGATATAGGACAAGTCATAAAATGTATATACACAGACATACATAGGTACACATATACATATATATACAGTAAACAAATAACTATATTACTTTAAACATATCGTCCATACAAACAAGCAAATAATCAAATAAAAAAAAAATATGAATTAGCAAAATAATCACTAATGTCATAAAAGCAGGATTCCACTAAATATTTTTTAATCTTATTTTGAATTTATTAATATTTTTTTGGTTTTGATATCACTGGGAGGTGATTGAAAATCGTATTCCATTATACTTAGGACTGCTGTCATAAAGTGAAATCGATTCTTTGTATTTCTAAATAAATCACCATGCCTCATAGCATAGTCATGAGAGTCAAATTTTTTGAGAAGCTCTTGATGTTGAGTTTAACATATGTTACATTTTTATAAATGTAAATCGATGGTACTGTCAGTAATTATACTTTTTTAAAATGATTTCTACCGTCGTTCGGTAATCTAAGTCAAAGTTTAAAAGGCGAATTAGTCTTTTGACTGAAAAAAACTCTGGAAATTTGGGCCGTACTTCCCCAAAGGGCAATGTTATAAGAAATATGGAAATATGAGAGGCATAGTACACATTTATTAATTGCTCTAGTGTGAATATATTTTCAGTTGCAAAATTGTATAATAACTACTATTGAGTCTCTTACACCCCCTGATCAACATGTGTATTCCACTTCAAAGTTGCATCTAAATATGTGCCCAGAAATTTTATTGGAGTCGAAAATATATATTTTTTGAACAAAATAATCATTTGAGATTTTTGTCCGAGAATAAAACTGTAGACATACTGTTTGGTCAGGATTGACAATTAAGGAGTTGTTACTACACAATCAGTAAATTCTTTCGACAAATTATTCATTTTCTGCACAAGTTCTTCTGGGGTTTCAGCATCAGTGGCGATTGTCGTATCATCTGCATAAAAAAAAATGTGCTCAGTGCTCAAATAATTTGGTAAATCATTGACGTACAGAAGGAAAATCAAGGGACCTAAAACTGATCCTTGAGGAACTCCTAAATCAACATAAAAAAGTTGAGATCTACAATCATATATACTAGCTGGTACCCGCGACTTCATCCGCGTAGAATTTGTATTTTTTCCTGTTTTTTTTTGCGTTGTTTCATCTAGCTTATGCCTGTGGCTTCCCGTTTCCCATTATGCCGTTATCTCGTTTGGAGTGCCATAATTGATTTTACAGCGACAGTAACGTTCTGTGACAACTATTACAAATTCACTAACCCCTTTTCAACCCATTAGGGACAGAATTTTCAAGTTAGGTTGAACACGATTTCTTTATTTGTAATAGAGAGCCAAAATACGAATGTTCATGATCGTAACTCGAAAACTAACTGAAGCCCCATACAAATTTTCACTCCCTTTAGGGTATGAATTTCTAAATTCACTGTAACAGGTATTCCTTTATTTGTTACAATGACCCCAAATCAAATAAAATTTTTATGAGCCTAACCTAAAACCTAACGGAACCTCTATACAAACTTTCACCCCTTTAGGGGTTTAATTTCTAAAAACACAGAAACATGTATCTTCATTTGTAACGAAGACCTCAAATGCCCATTTTTATTACCTCAACTTAAAAACTAACGGTAGTCCTATACAAAATTTCGACCCCCATTTTAACCGCTTTAGGGTTGAATTTTCAAAAACACGTGTTTAATTGAGAGGACTCCAAAGCACTATCCTACTAGCATTTAGAAAATTGCATATGTATTGTCTGCACTTTAGATTGAAATATACTTTTATTTAAACTAAACCTACCTTCTCCGTAAACTTCATTCACAAGTGTGTGGCACTTCCTTCCATAATATCTAAAGTTTCTATACTTGAACGAGGATTATCGTTCTTTCCTGTGCTGGTCTTCTTTTTGGAGTTATACGCTTGATCCCTTCTTCTCGTTTGGCAAACCGCTATTCTTTTCAGCCTATGCTTTTGAGTTGCACAATCTGAAATCATCATTATCTTTATTTGATTCCTATATGAAGAGGTAGAAAAACAAAATAAGATTCCTCCAGATGACTGCCAACAATTATATTCCTAGTATACAATGAAAAACTAGTTTTAGACCAGTGTATAAAAAAGACACACTATTTCAGACATTGACAGAAATTACAAGTGGTGAAAAAATTATATTTTACAAAACTACGTTATCCTAATCATATTATTTATATATCTGTTGATAAAAATGAAATATTTCACAAAGAATACATTGAAATGAATATATAGGCATACTGGCAATTAGATTTCGTTGTACTAACCTGGTAAGATGAAATCATCCCTTGCGAAATGAAGTAAACATACCACTGCCGCTCTCGAGCCTGTTTTTTTTTAGTTTCAATTATTTATCCAATCCTTATATTGTAAATTTTTGCCCGGAGTACAAGTTTAGTGACTCCATATATTGCTACTCCTTCTTTTCAGGAAACTTGTGAAAAGAGAGGTTACAAATTCACGCTACTCCTGCTATTACAACCAAACGCACAACAGTATATATGGCTCGGCGAACGAACTTTCGACATTGTCTTCGGTATAAAAAAATTCCAATTTGTTGTTAGATAGTATTTACACAGCAAATCGTGAAAATAACACAACAGTCATATGGCGGTAATATAAACGAGCCTGCACTTGACAGTTCAGTTCATCTCCGACAGGGGTCGTATCAGGATGATTAATTCTCCAATAATGTGACAAGGAGACCTCCTTCCCCACAAGGCAATGGTGGCACTGATAGAAAGAGATGAAAATATATATTGTGACGTAAGCGTGTATGTCAGCCGTCTTCCACATGAGTTTCATGCCCTCAGACGTCACTATGACGCGTTTGAGCTGAATTAGAATAGAATAGAATATTTATTGGTCCTTTATGATCAAATACATGATATAGGATAGGTCACAATGGGCATATAGTCCATTACGTCAATGTACAAATGACAGAAATATCAGTATATTGGAGTATATGTTCGGAGATTCAATAAAGAACCACACAAGTTATGGAGCCACAGAGTTGTGACATAGAAATATAAAATAGGTCACTAAGTAACAGTGTGTACATATATAACATCAAATAATATAACAATACATCATAACAATATAGGAATATATAAAATATAATATAAGATTACATATAAACATAGGTTACCACTATAACAATATAAAAATCCCCACAAAGTAAATTGACATGTACAGTTTACAGTTTTTCGATCACCTGAAATTGAGATATTCTATGGTGGAATAGAAACTATGGGTCGTTAAGAATAACCTGAGTTTTTTTTTGAATAATTTTAAAGGCTTGACATCTTTAATGTCAGGAGGTAGGTGGTTGAATAGTTTAGCTCCTGCCAGTGAAGGGGTTTTTTCATACAAACTTGTTGCGTGTTTTTGGATTCTAATTGAATCAGCGTCTCTGGTTGGATATTGGTGTATGTATGAGTTCTTCGCTGAATCTTTCAAATTGCGTTTAATATAGCAAATGCAGCTGTATATATACATACAGGGAACAGTTAAAATATGGTGTTCCTGAAAGTACGATCTGCAGGAGTCCAACTTCTTCAAATTGAATATTAGCCTCATAACCCTTTTTTGAGCCACGAATACTCTATTGATTTCTGAGGCGTCCCCCCACAGAATTATGTTGTAGGACAAATGAGAATGAATGAGAGCGTAGTAGATATTTAGGAGAGTTGGTCGATCAAGTTCATTTTTTAACTGGAGTATAGCATAGTACCCACTGGAAGCTCTCTTGCATACATGGTCGATCTGATGCTTCCAGTTCAATTTTTGATCTATATGTATTCCTAGGAATGTTGTGGTATCTGAGGATTCAACGATATTATTTTCAACGCGCACGTTCATCGGACCAGTATGAGTTTTCCTACCAAAGAATTGCATGAGGATGGTTTTTTTGCCATTTACCACTAATCTATTTGTTCTACACCAGGCCGTGAATTGGTCTGCTATCACTGATAGTTTAATCTGTAGATCTAATGGGTTATCAGCTTCCTCAGCTATAGTTGTATCATCAGCAAACAGGATCAGACATTTAGAACGTATATGAGATGGCATATCATTAATAAACAAAGGAAATATTAATGGTCCCAGAACTGATCCCTGTGGGACTCCCAGGCCCATTTCGTAAAAATCTGACTTGCTGTTCCTCAGTTCTACCAGTATCCTTCTGGAACTCATGAATGACAGAATCCACGAAAGAAAGTTGCCCCGAATGCCCATGGAGTAAAGCTTTTCTTCAATGAATCTAAAGTTTATCGAGTCAAATGCTTTGGTGAGGTCGAAAAACAATGCTCCTACATACTTTCCATCATCCATACGTCTGTAGACGTATTCCATGAAGTCAACGGCGGCAGTTTCTGTTGATCGACCAGGATGGAAACCATTTTGTGATTTGCTGATTATATTGTATTTCAACAAAAAAGGAAATATTTTATTGAATATACAGCGCTCGATCACTTTACTAATTACACTGGGAATAGTTATTGGTCTATAATTATCAAGTAAAAGTGGATCTTGTTGTTTATGAATAGGAATTATTTTTCCAATTTTCAACATATCAGGAAATACTCCAGACTCAACTGAGAAGTTAATTATATGTGCCAATGGTTTGGCGATATATTCGTTTATTTCTTTCAATACTTTGGTGGATAGGCAGTCCACACCAACTGAATTTTTGTTTTTTAGTTCGCGAATCACTGAGATGATTTCTTGCTCGTGTACTGGAGAAAAGTAAAAAGTGTTGGAGATATTAGCCATTTTGGTACATTCTTCAGTTAAGTTATTTCCAAACTTGATTCAATTATGCTTGGCACATTTACAGAGTAATGCTTGGCAAAAGCATTTGATATTATGAGAGGGTCAGTGGTTGTTTCACCGTTGATGTTCATTTGAACTGGAAGTTCACTTTTGGTTTTCCCAGTTTTAGCTTTAACTGTTTGCCAAACAATTTTTTGCGTTTCTCGTGGATCAATAGAACTGTTGATTTTGTCTTGGGTATATTTAAATTCAGCCTGATTGATGTTACGCCTATGTTCTTTTTTCAATTCTTTATAGTCATGATTCAGTTGTTCGTTATTAGAATTACTCATCAGCCAAAATAGGTCGGCCAACTTCCTACCTTCATCGATTATTGATTTAGTAGCCCAATTTGATTTTATATTAGAATTCGTTTTAATTTGAATAATTGGACATGTCAATTCTAAGGCGTATAGTATTGTATTAGAAAATAAACTGTACATATCGTTAATATTAGAATTACACTCAAACATATCTGTGAAATTCTCGTTCATCATGAAATTTTTTAGTTGCCATAGGTTTTCCTCTCGAGTATCTCTTTTAGGGACTTTGTTTTGAGCCAAGCGAACTTCATGGGACCCGTTTATTTTTAATATGAAGGAGATACTGAGGTGATCACTTATATTGAATTGCTCCACCCTTTCCGAAAATTGGCCAAGGGGTAAATTGGTTGCAAAATAATCTATCTGAGAACTGTATTTAGTGCCATTCTTGTCGGTAATGATTCTAGTAGGCATATTGTTTTTGAACATCATGTTATAACTGGCTAATAGATCTAGAAGTAATTCTTTATCTCTTTTCTTTTGAGTGGTACAATTCAGATAATCAATATTTAGATCGCCACATAGTAAAACATTCTCAGAGAGGGTGAAGCATTCGTTCAGAATGTCTGTCAGCCTATATATAAATATATTGATTTCACCACTAGGCGGCCTATAAATATTTATTAGGATGTATTTTTGTTTTTTCAATATTAAGCTAATGGCACAGCATTCTATGTGCATTTCTTCAGAAAATTTGGAAATATGTTCCAGTTTTTTAAACTGCATATATTTTTTAGTGAATATGAGAACTCCACCATTTTTATGCATTTGTCGGTTGTAGAAATTTGCAATATTGTAGTTTTCAATATTGACAGTTTGTATATTATTGTCTGTGCACCAAGTTTCTGAAATGCATAAAATATCAATATTTTTGGTTTTCGTCAATAACTCTATCTGGTTTGTTTTATTAGTTAGAGATTGAGAATTTATATGCATAATATTGAAAACTGTTATATTGTCTGTTAGTACAGGTGATGAAGAAATGCGATTAGTAGGTGTTTTTCGAATATTTGTTCCGAAAGGAATTTCTAAATTCAAATCTTTTTACCAGTATTCGTTTGGGCCAGAATGATGGATCGTAGAGGGTGTCCCGAAGTTCCATACTTGCTCCTATTTTAAATGACTTGAGTTTGCCTAGACTGTTAAGTTCTTCAATTTCAAATTCATTATTCGGTAGACGCTTGCCAAGATATGCCTTCACAATGTTCATAGTCACTGCTGGTTTGCAGCGTCCTACGTATAACCAAAGCATCGGGCTGCCTGCGGTAAATTCATCTTTTTCATCATTCGGATTTGTACCTCGTATTATTTTATCACTCTCTTTTTTCGACAGAGACGATTGTGATACTTTAAATTGTTGTCCTTGGGTTCTGCTTTGTTTTGTATGGGCTCTTCTTTCGTTTGGGTTTTTTTTTTGTAGGAAGTGGTATTCCATTCGTCATGTTTACCGTTTTTAGGGAGCGGCGGTCCCCTGTGTTCGACATCAACAACTGTATCAGCTGATGAATCCGAGTCAATCGAGTTATCCAGATTGGTGGGATGTGTTATTGCAGTTTGATAATTTTCGCTCACTTTTCTAGCTACATTGCCGCGATCAGATGTTAATAGTTTAACCTTCTAATTTCTGATTGGCTAGAGCTGATCGAGGTCTCCTGTCATTGTTCATGCTCTTCTTTCCGGGTTCACTGTGGTTTTATTCGTATTTGCATTTGAAGTGTCCATTTTGATTTCGCTTTTCACATGTGATTGTTAATAAATGTATTGCAACTTGAGAAGGAAACCCCTTATATATTTTCCAATTGAATCGATAACCAAACTGAAAAGTATGCTGAAACTAGGTGCGCCTAAATATTCATTTAATTCAAATTTGCCACTCAAAAATGACAGATATACCTGCTAAGTGGTAAGAAGGAAGGTCACGAAAATTCGCCCCATGTTGATCAAAGTCTTCTTGTCTATGGTCACACTTCACACTACTGTCAGCGTCATCTGTTAGAAAGCTCACTCCAAAAATAATGTTGTCACTCATTTCTCATTTCTGCTAAAGTCTAAACTATAACTATATTATTAAAGGCAGTATAAATTGTATTCCATGGCCGTAACCCTGTTAGTTCATTTATATAAAACGAGTAACCCTGGATCGAGAGGAGGCATTTTTAACAAATTTTCCCATTTCTGCTCAGAAGTTCAAAATACTTGAGAATTCACAGGTAAGGTCTTTTTTGTATCAAATATATTTTTCAAGGATTTCCTCCACCTTTGATTTCAATGCGTTTTGGGGTATTTTTGCGCGTTGAACGGAAAGTCTGTCAATTTGGGTAATTTTTTATAAAAACAATCCTGTTTACATTTTTTGCTATTGTTTTTTGTATTATTTTCACTTTAACACGTACCTCTTATATTTTAAAACGCTAACAAATGTAATTTTTTCATTTGTGTTTTATTCATAACCTAATAGATGACATTATTTTGTAGGATAAATTCGACCTGAACTACCATAATGCAACACCACAAATGTAAAGTAGAAAATTCACCAACCAATATTGAGGAAGATGAGAAAAAACGAATTGCTAATTGGAGTCACCTTGATACCTTTCAGGGTATTTTGAAGGTAGAAAAAACGATAAAAGTAGAGCCCGAAGAAATCATTCCAGAAGGAATCATCACAAATAGAAACCTATTTGATACCAGTCAGCATATTTTAAAAGGAGAAATAATAAAGGAAGAACATGCTGAAATCGAACCATTTAGTGAATACGGAGTGGAAGCTGAAAGCAACCTGGAAAAGGGTGAGGTTGAAAAATGTTATGAACTTGATTCAAGCAAATTGGAGGTTATACAGAAATTTACCTAGTTTCTTTCAATTAGACTAAATTATTTGACTTTACGTGTCAGTTTCCATTGAAAAGCTTCTTCAGATCCTTTTGAATATGAGTAAAATAGACAACCTCGAAGTTTCCTGTGATAATCATAAGAGCAACTGCTTTTCTGCCAACATTGGATGGATTTTCAATTATGAAAATGTTATAAAAGTAACTGAAGTTAGTTATCTCTTTTGCAGTCGCTCACGTAATTGTTGTAAATGTCAGTTATGGTTTTGCCTCCTTGTAGTGTTTTGTGGTGTTCTTAAGGGTATAATGACTATCAACTTTAGGAATTCTGTTGATAGAGTCTGTAACTCTCTTTCTAACAGCTTCGTTCATCTTAGGCCGAAGATAAAAGAGGAACCAGTGCTTTCCATCACGGCACCTGCCAGTTTATCTTTCTTCTCAAAGACAGTGTGAATCGAATAGGGCGGTCATTGATATCTAAGGTATTTCTGAAAAACAACATGCAAAGAGTAGAGGACAAGAGAAATCACTTGCCCTATTCATGAATGAAATAGTAAAATTGTGTTGGAATTCTTGAAACTGACAGCTTATCCTGTCATTCATATCCAAAATAGCATGCATGTCATGTGATAGACTGTACTCGTCAGAAAAATGAGGAAACGCTTCGGGTATTTTTGTATTTGCAGGATCAATAAAATAATTATGTTATTGGATAGAATTAAATATATTAACAGACTATATTATCAAAATTAGTCAGAAAATAGATTACGAGATCCCTTTAATTGAAATTTCACATTTTATATTAATTTTTTTCGGTGATCATGGCATTCATAATGCATTTGATATGTTAACTCATTGACGATCAGTATATTCCATTGTTTATCATTTCTGTCCACATTTATTTTGGAATATAAGTTGTTAATTATTATGAATAAACAATACACGCGAAAATCCATTTGAGTTATGGTATGGATAAATATGTATGTGCTAGTAATTTCAACCAAGAAAATATTTTGAGGAATTCGACATACTACCACAATTACAAATGATGTTTGCTAATGGTGAAAATCTTATGCTCTTATTGCAAGAATTCAGATTACCACTCATAGTAAAATGACTCTGAATATCTTAATTGTATGATTCAAATATGCTTAATATAACCAAAACAAACCTATTGTTATTCCATTGGAGTATACCTGATATCCCTTTAGAGAGTAAGTTAATCTAAACTTAATTTCAACTTGCATTGTCCTGTGAATGGCTTAAACTATTGGGCAATAAAGCTATTATTATTAATTTTACCCTATACACATAGACTTATCGAAAGACTGATAGAGTTAACTATTAAGTGAAATAAATTTTTAACACATAGAAGACTGAAAATCGGTGTGTTATTCCTACATAAAGTTAGCGTGGGCAGTATTGATTGACCTGAAATTTTTGAGCTTACCTCACTATCTGCAAATGCTAGAAGGAATAAAAATAGTGAAAATTCCTTTTTGTAGAACAAATTATGGCCAAAACGAATCCCCTAACAGAATAATGAAATCAGCAAACACTTTTAAACAACAAAACTGAATTGTTCGGATCATTTTTACCATCCTTTAGAAAAGCATTAAAAAAAAACTGTAATAGTTTTTTTTTATAATCTTAATCATCTGAGCAAATGTATATTTACTCTGTTTGTTCTTTTTGTAATGGTATAGTGGCTTGTCCGTAATAAATAAATAAATAAATTGTTTGCTCTGAAGTGCAATGTTTTACGATGAGACAATTTATGCAAGAGTACAACCAATTCGATGCATTGTCCATGGTTCTGGTTCGTTTCTTGTATGAAAATTGCTTTGGAAACAACCCGAAATGTTTCATATTTTTCTTCAGATTCCAGGGCAAGGCAGAATACTGCTTTAGAAGAGGATGAAATAGATGTGAATAGGAAAAATGACACCAGGAAGGATATTGATTCGATTCACTCGAAGAAGAAACATCACAGTAAAAATTCTGATTTTTTTGCTAATAAATCTGAGAAAGAGGTATACGAAAGGACTCATGCAGTAGTTTTACCATTTCAGTGTAACTATTGTTCAAAGAATTTTGCATTGAAGTCCAATTTACGGAAACATGAAGGGAGTCATATAAGAGAAAAAGAATTTCAATGTGACTTTTGTTCGAAGTATTTTGCAAGGAGAAGTCACCTATCGATCCATGAGAGAACTCATTCTGGAGAAAAACCATTTCAATGCAAAATTTGTCTGAAATGGTTTGCTCATATGTCCAGTGCTGTAAGACATGGGACTAGAATTCATCTAGGGGAAAACAATAGCATTGTAAAATTTGGTAAAAAGTGTTGAAGAGGTCGTTTTTTTACAGGAATATATTTTGATTGAACATCAGTACTAGAAAAAAACATTTATTTCAGTGTAAGTTTTTTCAAAGGGAAATATTGTGAATATTTCTCAAAATAAATATCAGGAGACATGGAATTCGCATGTAAGATTGGGTTACTCAAGACTGATGTACAAATACTATCTATGTATTCATTACAGCAGTCCAGTATATTTAAGTTTCAAGAGTTTACTTTTTGTTATTTTATAAAATCTATTCTGTAATAAAAATATATTGAAGTTGGTTGTTTGTTTTATTCAACTAGAACTCTTAAGAATTTCAGACCCAATTTTATCAGTTTCCATCATTAGAAAACATGTTATTTATGTTGAAATTTTTTTTAATATTTTCCAGTCCCCCTAGAAAGATCAGCAACAAACTTGGACATTTAAATAATGTTTTTCATAATTCGGAATTTAAAACGCCAATTTTTTCATCACGTTCAAAACGTATCCCTAACGCCTCTGATGGACGTATGCATCGTTACTTCACACAGTTCAAACTTTCACCGCTAGTTGCTTCGAACTGTCAACTATAATTTAATCCGTCTTCGTTTATATGTTGCACTAATTAGGCAATCCATCGACCTGTCAAAACGAAAGCAATATAGCGGCTATTGGCCATAGAATTGTAATTATAATATACTGACTAGAACGCGCTTAGTCTACTGCGCACCCGAATTTCGTGGCACCCTTATGCGATAGCCAAGGAGGACACCAAACAATGAAGAAAAGTATGACTTCATAAGCATATTACATGCGTGCGACGAAGATAATCAACTAAACGTATGACGGTAGTATTTATACCATCTATTTGTAAACATAACGACGTTGTCGGTTGGCACTTATAAGCGTTGCCAAATCATTCCAATTTTCTTTGTGTTCGGTTTGGATGTGTCTTTGTACTTTGTTGTCTTTTTTGTTATAGTGATCATAGTGGATAATTTAAAAACTGATATATATATATATATATATATATATATATATATATATATAATGAAGTGTTACATTAGTTTGTAGTAGTAGGTAATGATATGAGGCCATGCTTATTTATACATATCGCCTTTTCAGTGTGTCTATAAAGTAACGCATACATTCATTATTAGCTAAATAAACAATATCATTAAAAATTCCCGAAACAGGTCGATTTTTTATTTTAATTTATTGTTTTTTTAAATAATAATCCAATATACAGGGTGATCTACCTTCGAGTGATGACGTCATCAGCGGTGGTTTTATTAAATGAACACCCTCATTTTTTTAATCATGAGTTAACTTGCTGAGCTGATTCCAAAAATATATCACAAGCTGCGTCAAATTGGTAGAGGGTGGGCAACAATACAAAAGGTGTTTTCAAAATTTTATTAGAAAGTTATACGATACTGTATTTTTACAAAAAACGAAATGAAGAATAAACGTATTGAGAATTTGATTACTATCGTTTCGGACGTTCATCGTCTTAATGTATTTAAAAGGTTTTCACGACGTTTCGAATGCTTGTATCTGCAATCGTCTTCAGGTGAATACTGATTATTAAGAATTATTATATGAAATCACGTAGTTATGCAGCTACTGGATACACTACCAAAGTTGCATCAAAATGTTGCGCTGCGCCTTCTGCGGTCTAAATTATTGGCTATTTGAATATCAGGAAAAAGCTGGGTCAAATCAGGAATTAATGTATTTTGTAAGAAATCCAGATGCCGACAAAATTACGTCTCGTCTTGTTGATTATTTTCATTAACTGTAGTCTACCTTGGTTTGGTGCATCCCTCACGTGTCCTAATTCTCTGTATTTTCGCACCATTCTGCTTACAGTAAATTGTGGAATAGGTTCACTATCTGGGTGCATTTCATGGAATAATCTGCATACCTCTTGTTGAGTCCGCATCATATCGCCAACACCAATCATATTAAAATTTCAATCCTTTCCCTTTCAGATGAAGGCATTTTCGAAAAACAGTTTTAATATGATACATTTTGAAGCGTCAACAATACAGAATTAAACAAATGGAAAAAATATTCTCAAACAATGAAAATATACGGTATAGTCGAGAGGCAAAGATCACTAATATAAAAACTTTTTAACAAAAAATTGAACCGACGAAAAACGGAACTGAAAAGCAAAAAATAAAATAAACCTCCTTAGTCCTAATAACTAAGCTCCTAACTAATGTAAGTAACTAATTTTGAGTCGGCGCCAAACAAACAAGCTAGGTAAAGCGTAAAATGATGGCATCGAAATGCACGGTGACATTCTGATAATTTTTTTGAAGTAATTTAATGATCTTCGTTGATTATTCGTTTGGCGCCGTCTCGAAATTAGTTACTTACATTAGTTTAGGAGCTTAGTTATCAAGACTACTTGTTTATTATATTTTTTGATTTTCAGTTCCGTTTTTCGTCGGTTTAATTTTTTGTTAAAAAGTTTTTATTTTTCAATTTTTTGTGGCTGAAATATACTAATCACTACCTACTTAACTTTTGATTAATTCCAAAATACTTACCCACCTTACTTCAACTAATAACAGTTGAATAATACGATTATCTACTTGAACTATTTATTGTTATATAATATAAATTATTTTTGATAGTTCTGGTAAGTTCATTTCATCACTTTGTATATAATTCCATCCTTCCATAGTTATTATTGTGACGGATGTAGGAGAACAAAAATAATGACAATAGCGATCTGTCCATGTCAACTACATATGTGTGCCATTGTTCACAAGTGAAAAATCAATCATCCCCTATTTTTCTACCCATAGGGGTGGATTAATTCATTCCGAACCCAAATATGATCAACTATGAGGTATACCCTAGGTAATAAAAAAATCATCCAAATCGGAAAACCCAGTACAAAGTTATGCCTGATAGAATCGGTTAACGGATCAAAATTCAGAGGGTGAACGATAAATATTTTCCATTTTGCTACCCTTAGGAGTGGATTGTTTTTCAAATTCAAATGGGACCAACTTCGGAGTATGCCCTATCAAATGAAAAAAGAATCATCGGAATCGGACTCCTCTGTAAAAAGTTATGCGTGGTCATACATAAAAAAAATATACCTCCTCCTTTTTATTTATTTATTTATTTATAAACGGGGAAATCCCCAATTCGGTTGATTACATATGCAGATTAACAAAGTAAATATAAATCCTTAATACTAACACTAATACTAATGCTAAGATACTATTACTAAAAAAAAATTAAAAAAATAAGACAAAAACAAAAACATTTCTGACCAAGGTAGGCAGAAACAGATGAATATTCAAACAATAAGATCTGTCAATTGAGATATAAATGCACTACGAATATCAAAGAAATCAAGGGAATGGTTATGCTGGTTTGCTAGGCTGCTGGATCTCGAAATGAATGTGTGTTGCCCGTAATTGGTCCTGCTAAAAGGTATATTGAAGGTAATAGTTGAGCGAGTGATCCTAGGTGGGACATGGATACCGATTTTATTGAGTAGTTGGGGGCATGGTATAAACGAATTTAAGATGTCGTACAGTATTTTCAGATCTTTCTGCTTGCGTCTGGTTGTAACTGACATCAGATTCAACTCGGATCTGCAGATTTACATAGTCAATGTTTGATGTACTGATCCCTTGTTTAAAAGCTATATAGCGCAAGAATTTATGTTCTACTGCTTCTATTTTAGTTATATAATTTTGGTAATAAGGTGACCAAATACTTGAGACATATTCTAAATGAGTTCTTATTAAGGAACAATATAGTAGCTTAAGGTGTGGGTGTTCGTGAAGTCTTGGTGATCCTTTTCACAAAGCCTAAAAGTTGGAAGCGACTTAGTGATCATATTTGATATATGTGTGGTAAAAGGTCAGATGTGGATCAAAAGTAACACCTAGATCTTTCACGTGTTCACAGACATTTAGATTAATACCATTGATGCTGTATTGAAACTGAGTCGTAGCATGAGATCTGTGGAAGACTGTAACATGGCATTTATTAGGATTCAATTCCATGTCATTTAGCTCCACCAGTTAGTTACTTTTGTACATCAGACTGTAGCAACATACAGTCCAGTTTGGATGTTATCTTGGAATACAATTTCAGATCGTCAGCGAACATCTGAAAGTTAGCGTGGTGGAAACAGGACTTGATATCGTTTACAAATACGTTGAACAGTAAAAGGACCCATGTGAGAGCCTTGGGTACCCGGAGGTAACGTTGATATCATAAGATTTATAATTGGCTATACGAACAGTCTGACGTCGGTTCTCAAGATAGCTTTCAATCCAAGCTAGGAGGCTTCCCTCAATACCGAACATCTTCAGTTTGTGAACTAAAGCCCTATGATTTACCTATCAATGCCTTTGAGAAGTCCGTGTAAATTGAATGTAATTCACCCGTAGTCTCAAAAGCATTCGATATTCTCAACGTACGTCAGCAGATTTAGTTCAGTGGACCGTTTGTGTCTGAAACCAAACTGCTGGTCAATCAACAGACTGTCGACCAGAGGTGTTAGGAAGTCGCATATTAGATTTTCAAACAGTTTTGGTATAGTACTCAAAATACTGATGCCTCTGTAATTCGATACATCTGATTTATTGCCAGATTTAAATATAGGTGTGACGTAACTTGTTTTCCATACAGAAGGAAAGATCCCAAGGGTCAGCGATAAGTTAAAGATGTGATATAAGGGCCGTGCTAGTAAAAACTACACGTTTTTAAAGAGATGGAGTATTCCATCAGGTCCAGGACCTTTATTGGTGTCTAAATTGGAGGTTTGGTATAGATGTCGATATTTTGATGTTATAGGGGAATGTTTAAGTTGTTATATTGAAAAGGTATTCTAGAGATATCACAAGTGTTGTTGGTATAAACTGAAGAAAGAAGTCAGCAAATAGGTTTACTATTTCAATACCTTGTGAGCTTGTTGTTCCGTTGAATGATAACTCGCTGGGAAAGTTGGAGGTTTTTCTTTTGGCATTAACATAGTTCCAGAAACTTTTCATATTCTGAGGTATTGAGGATTCAGTTGTTGATATATAGTTTTGGTAGGATTCCTTTGATAATCGTTTACATATTGATCTTAGTCTTGCGAACTCCTGATAGTCTTGTGGTGACTTGGTTGCTTTAAATTTTATATGTGCTTTTTTTTTTATATTACGCAATTTTTCAATTCTTTTGAATACCATGTAGGAAATGTACAATTACTATACTTTTTCAATGGTACATATAAATCTATAACTTGATAGAGAATATTATAAAGAATCTCAATCATGGTGTCAAGAGGTTGATCGACCAATAGTAAATCCCAGTTTACCGCTGACATAAACAGCACAATCGAATTGTAATCAGCATTTTTAAAGTCTCTGTAGAAGCCTTGAGGTATTAAGCCCTGATCGGTGCTTTTGGTTATGTAAATGGTAAAGGTTAAGGGTGGGTGGTATAGATCAGGTTGTACAATATTGAAGTCAGCTTTTTCAACAAGACTGCCCAGAGTTTGCAAGAAGATTAGGTCAAGAATTGAGTTAACATGATTAGTGACATGATTGGATTGGAATAAATTATGGAATGCACACATATTAGACAGTATGTCTAACGATTCAGATTCAGCTAAAGATGAGTTAAATAGAGGTATTGCTGTAGAACTAAGATTATTCACAGACCAGGCGCTCTGCGGTAGGTTAAAGTCTCCGAGAATACATAAGTGAGCGGTAGGAAATTCCTCACAAATGCGATCTACTTCTTCATTGAAAGCAACATAAGCAGCAACCGGTGACTTGGGGGGAAAGTAGGCTGCAGCAAGTATTACCAGATTGATGTCTTGGCCAGCTAGTACAAATAAGAATTCATAGAATGGAGAGGACTGTATAACTTTGGACTTAATGTCCTTGGTAACTGCAATGAGGACTCCACCTCCCCTAGCATGAATGCTTGTTTCTTGTGTCCTGTCTTTTCTGTAGATGGAATAATTAAACATGTTCAGTTCTGCATCCGATATATTTGGGGTCAACCATGTTTCACTCAGTACAATGATGTCATGCTGACAAGATGTCACGTTTATTAGAAGTTCTGCCAGCTTTGTTCGTAGGCCACGTACATTTTGATAATAGATAGATAGTTTTTCGTTAGAGTTGGATATCGGTGGATTTAGCCTATCTAGTTTTTTGTAACTACTTGAGGAATACCTTTTATATATTGTATGTGAGCGACTTCGCCATTGGAACGCCTCTGTATTAGCTGTTGTTGAGCAGATTTGTTCAGTTCCTGCTGTCTTCTAGTATAGTCAGGGTTGATGAAGACATTGCTACCTTTTAACTTAGATTTTCCTTTCAACACTTGGAAGGCTTCGTCTTTACTAGCAAATTCTACCCTGAGAGATCGGCAACCATTTTTGTTAGCTTTGGTTTCGTCGGTTGAAAAATGGATAAATACAATGTTAAAAATATACCTCAGAGGGCAGTGTCCAGTGAGAGTCCCGTTACCAATTTCAAGTATTTCTTGTCCAACTCGAGAAGCTGTTCAACTTTCTTTGGCGATAGGCTCACTAGTCGTTTCGCTTATTGTCTTTATCGTGGCACTTTATTCCAGTGAGATTTCGTTTCATGTTTCCCAGCTTCGAAACTCTTCTCTCTTATGGACTTGAGAGATTCCACAGAAGGTTTCTGGGTCAGGAAATTGTGTGTTTGTTATTCTTTGGCGAGGCAATCTGTTTCTTTGTTATCTCTGAACCCCCTATGATCTGGCACCCACATCAAATGTGACCTTATAACTTACTCATTTTTCAAATATTGATGTAATAGTGCAATAAAAAATCTTGATAGAAATACCTATTCAATTATAAGGATATGTAAAACATATCTCATATATCTTCATATAATAGATGGGTGGAAGAGTAAACATTTTTTACATAGGTATATAACATTTATATTCACAATTCTCTGTACCTTTGATGCATCATTTATTAAAAAAAAAACGTTTTATTATGATATATCCTATTTTCCATTACAAGCAATGCCACTGGAATTGTTTCGCTACTGCGAGGAGGACATAAACAACAATGGCGGCCACCATGCATGGGACATTTCGCGCAGCTTGAAACGCATTCTAGTCAGTATATTATAATTACAATTCTATGCTATTGGCACACATTGTAATTCGTCCTAAACGACCATAGTGGTAAAAGTGTTTATTATGCGATTTTCTGTGCGAATGTGAGTAGTTTTTTCAATTTTGGATTATAATTCATGCTTCAACTGAAGAAAAATGCCCCTTATTTGCATTGTAGTTAACTGTGGGTCCCGTCACGACAGGGATATATTCGTGTTTCACTCGGTGTCTACAGTTTCAAATCATAAGTTTTTGACCAGTTAAAATGACTTAGCGAGGAGAAGAGGTCTAGGGTTAGCTGCAATCAACCTAGAAGATCTTACGGATTCAAAAAACAAATATCAGAGAGGCTACAGCAGACATAGCCTGTGTGCACATTCGTGATAATATCTTTCATTCCGTCATGGATACCTATAACTTCAGACTTTTGTGATTTGATATGTTCCTACGATTACTTGTATGATTTTGCCTACTTGTATATATCTCTGAACTATTGTACATTAGGAGGTCCCATTTCAAATAAAGTTCATATATATATATATATATATATATATATATATATATATATATATATATATATATATATATATATATATATATTCCACTTCAAAAGTAGAGAAAACTCCAAATGAATGTTCATTTATATGTCCTACCTCCTCAAAAAACATTCTTATAGGTATTGTTATTGAATTACTGGAATACAAATTTTCTTTAGGATTCTGATGGTGACTAAATAAATAAAAATATTTAGAAATATGTCTTTCAATCTCAACCTTCTCATTTTAGATATTTCCGGCAATTATCGAAAGCCTCGATCAAGTCTTGTGAAGGGTGTTGTATTTGATTACTCTCGTTTCGGACGTCCATCGTCTTAATGTATTTGAAAGGTTTCACGATGTTTCGAATGTGAATACTGTATTCGGACGATTGCAGATACAAACATTCGAAACATCGTGAAAACTTTCTCAAGAACATTGAGACGATGGACGTCGAGACGAGTGTAATCAAGTTACCACATCGTCTACAACCTTCAAAGGGTATTGTAATTTATTAACAGTAAAATTGGATATAACGTGATATTTATCGAAATTGTACTATATACAAATATCAATATGTGTCATTTTTTTTATAATTGGTATTAAATTAAGAGTAATCAACTGAATCAGTGAAACAACAAATAAACAAACATTTATTCATATATATTCATTTGAAACATTTAATTTTTAAAACAACTGAGCAAGAGGCAAGTCGTCCAATAAATTTTTTTGACTGGATGGCATTGGCCACACAGCTTCAAATCTGTGCGTGACATTGCCTCTAATATAGCACCAATATGACCACCTACTTCACTGTTTCCGGCCATACAAATTTACAGTGAGCAGTACAAATCTTTCATCCTTTCCAATTATGTACAAAACATCTGAAGGTTTTTAATTTGCCTTTTGTGAATACTTGACCTGAAAAAAAGTTATGTTGATTAGAAAGAACTATTATGAAAGTTGAGAAGTAATATTCTTAAATATCAAATCAATGTCTCTTATAATAAACAAATGTGGCAATAAACATAATAGATCAGATCAGAAGTAATAAATTGCTTCTTATGTATTATTATTCCTAATTTATAATAATTCACTTCGATGACTCAAGATTTGCAACTGTACTTGTACCAATTAGAAGAAACCTAGGAAAAGACATACTAGACTAACTAAAATATATGAATGTTTCTGAATTTTTGTTCTCACCTTCACACAAGCCAGATTCAAAATATGTATGGGTTCTAAACTTGTATAGGGCTTCATCTGCATTTGGGAAAGCTGAGTAGAAAGCAAATATGAAATAATATCCATATTCGTAACAGGAGGAGCACCAACAATTGAACAATTCAGTGTAAAAAGGATCTAAATCACGGATCAATCCCCAACTTCATTTTATACCAGTAACAAATACATTGATAAAAATGTAAACAGAAGATGGGGATGTGTATTTTCAAGCATACCGTTCACCAAAGCCTCTGCTTTTCAACAATAGTGTCTTCAGGTAATCACTCTCCATCTGAATATTATTAATTAACAACACAAAAGCTCCGAAAATAACCAAAAATACACTTTTACAAGCCAAAAGTGCACACTGACAATGATGTTCTTATGGTGATTCTCAGTTTATGTGCCAACAACCGCCATATTGGGTCACGTGGTATGGATTGCCCAATATTTTTATTAGCATAGTATTTCCAATTGTTACTGAAACAAGTGTGAGGTTGAATTTATGTTTGGGTTGTAAGAAATAGTATTGTCTATCAATATTCTTAAAACAAATACAATTGGCGCTAGTGTTTGGGAAAGTTATTCAAGTGAAGGACAAATCGAGTTTTAATTAAAGGAGTCCTGCACAAGTTGCCAACTTCAAAAAATCTGCCTCTCCAAATGCAATTACTTTTCGTTATGAAGCGCTTATATATTTCTTATATCAAATGTGTCATATCAAAGACGGAAGTTAAGCAACAAGAGAAAGAAGTCTTGACAGATGATAGTCGAAAATGCACGAATCAGATAGGACAGGCATCAACACTCGAAATATAAACATAAAAAATCGTTTGAGGTCGAGGGGACGTACCCCTGTCAGGAACAAAGTTCAGCTCCGAGTTTTCTTTTCCATCACATTTAATTGTCATTATACCATGCAATACTATATCTATATCTCTTTTCCAAACTCCTTGTCCACAGTGAAAGATATTTTTATTCCTGATAATACTATTCGTCATATTATATCAAATTGACATGCCACATATTCGATGTAAACCATTAATCCAACTTCGGCATAAAAAAAAATAGATATCCTACCGCTCATTTTAAATTTTCCGCAAAGCAGAACGACAGTTTGGATGGTTTCGTACACTTTCGGAATCGTATGAGCAAGGGCTAGACGCTTGTCCCGACTCGTATATAAGAGACAGAGAGAGAAAGTCGTATGGAGGGGGCATAACGCTTTTTTTACGTGACGATTTCTACTAGTTAACACCTACCGCAAGCTGCTCAAAGGAACTTCGTTTCAAAATTCCCTATCAATATAACTTTTTTATATACAAACCACATTCCATGCACGAAGTTCATAGAGGAAACATCCTTGCTTCTGAGCTCTTGTATGGTACAGTGATCTAGTGTATAAAAAAGAAGATGTCTACTGTCAGTGATGGTAGATTCAGAAATGGATGACGATGGGAAATGGAAAAAGTGAGACTGAAACGAAAACCAAATCAAAGGATGAAAATGATACCAAAAGACATAAAATCTTTACTACAAGTGGAATCAATATAATTTTGGGCTTCAACAACTATGCTACAAACCAAACAAAAACTACAGAGATAAATAATACCCCACAAAAAGAGGCATTGAATGAAAAACAAACTACAAGAAATTATTCTCCTAGAATGAATGAGATAAAACACAAAAAATTCAAACACCTGTTCCATATAACTACAGATACAGGGTGTACCAGGATTGAGTTCTGAAATCTTCGGGAGAAACTGTTTCCGCATGCTGAGGATGAAATTCTCCAAACAAAAACAGGATTACTACTGAAAAGCAACCAAGAGAAGGTCTCTTTGACTTGAACCTTGAAAAAACTTGTAGCCCTTAAGAGGATAAGCAACTTCAACGAAACCACCCCGAATAGTAAACTACCAACTTCTTCTCATTCTCTTACTTACTCTGTTGTCATAGCCTCCCCAAGTAGCACACAGAGGTCATAATTCGGTTGTACAGACCTTTCGCAAGTCCATGACTTATGTCTTGTAATATGCTGAGACGTCGCTATGTATGCCAATACGACAAAAAGGCACACTCTTGCGACGTCACATCGACGTTATAAAGTAGTGGTAATGACTTGCCAATATAGACTTATATAAGCCAGTCGCAAAAGGGTCGTTCTGTGGTCATTATATCATTATGCATGAAATTCATAATCTTTCTAATATAGTATTACAATATGTATACCATATCAAAAGATTTTATATAATATCAATATAATATATAAGTCAGCCTTCCTTTACATGTTCATGATACTCTGTGACCATGATAGTTATCGAGATAAAAATGATTTTCATTTATGTGTCTTTAAGAATTATTCTGAAACTCTAGTGGCCAAGCAAATCCATTTTTACGATCAAAATCCAATTCTACTCACTTAAAATTCATGCGCCTCGAAAATGAAGAGAGATAAATATTTATTTTCATTTAAAAAAAAATATATTTCATCAATTTTTCTCATTAATCGTTGAAATATGTACACCATATTACGAAAGATACTTGATTAGCACATCTCCAATGATTTTCAAATTTATATAACACCCATATAAATATTTTTGTTCCAAATATGGCTACCAGAATGAGGTTATCAATCAATCGAAAAACATGGATGCCGTCCTTCTAGTGTCGAAAAGTTGTAATTACTCCGGTATGTACTATCATAGAATAGTTTACGAGTGTCTCAAAGACATCGCAATATCTTACATAAAAAAGTTGTAATGTAGTCGCTATGACCACAAGTAGCAAGTTTTGTTGTACTAACGTCGTAACGCTATCAAAACAGAAGAAGATATACACTGAGTGCATAAGCATTCCGCTAGTTCCGCCTAATGGAAAACGCTAAAAATAACTGACATTTACAATAGAGGTTATGTTGATGTTGAATATTTAAATATTTTTTATTTACGAAGTGCACATACATATTATTTATGTCTTTCCTTGTTGTGAAAACAATTTAAGGAACTGGATGAACTTCATTTTTTTGCAGTGTCCCGATAGACTGATTAATTATTTCAGATGTTAATTTTGGGGTAGGCCTCATCCTTCCTCTTTATATTTTTCTATACGCTCCAGTTCTCTTGTAAGGCAGATTGGATTTTTGTTTTGGAATTTTAATCATTCATACGGAAATGAATATTCTACATACATAACACAATATACCTATTCAACAAAAATAACATAACCAACAAAAATAATCTAACCATAGATACATAATGTAATCATTACGATCAAAGTTCATAAAACTACATTACATGAGTACAATATGTAGTCGTAGAAACGTTTCAAAAAGCTTTTCATTAGAACTACATATGTTCATTGTCATAATAACCTCACAGCAACTGCTCTTAAGTTCTACTTAATGACACATACAATTTATTTACATACAAACCACAGTACAACTTCATCTCGAGAATTCTTTATTGTACTCTCGTTATATCTACTACACGACGTCATAGCAACGCCTGAAGGTTATAAAATGCACATTAACTTTTTGGTTTTAAAACATACAAATACGTGGTCTTTAAGACGGTATAAGAAGTCATTATGTTAATTTTATGACTCTGTGCTACTTGGGAAGCAACTTCAAAACGAAACCACCCCGAATAGTAAACTACCAACTTCTCCTCATTCTCCTACTTACTCTGTTGTCATAGCCTCAGTTGAGTTAGAAATCAGTGATGGTGCAGTCAGCCAATACCTTACTAATCTGAGACTAGAGCACCGTTTCTGTAAAAGAATAACGTCATAAGCAACCAAACAGCCAACAACACTTATCAATATCCCCAGCAACCTCCCTCCAACCCCATGCCAAGTAGCAAATGTCTCCTCTATTCCCACCCTACGGAACTCTGCAAAATCACCCCCATCTAAATGCCCCAAGTGTTTTGGAGCTCATCACTCTACCAAATGTACATCTACCCTTCCACCAACATGTACAGGTTGTGGCTCTGTGGTAACACAATATCGACTGTACTTTGTTTGTAGAAACAAAAACCAAGAAAGAGAGCAAGACTTCATACATAAACTGGCCCATCATCCAAAAGAACGGATTACAAATACATAATAAAACTAGAGGGGCTCGCTTGTTCAAGTAAAATAAAATATTGGCAAGGCGAATTGTCCAGTAATAAATGATCAACTCAACGAATGTATTTACTACACAATTCCATTCCTGGAGGACAAACTGCACACATATTTGGTGTACTTCCATCCGAAGTCCAGACTCGAAGAAAATGTCTTCACCCAAGCGAGCTTGCACCGCTATTCTATGATTATAGGAGACTTGAATGCAAATGATAGATATAAAAGAAGACAACAGAATAATTTTATTCAGAATTCTAACTTTAAAAGGTATGAAACCGCTCCCACATTCTTTTAATGCCAAACAACCAGGATTCAAGGCCCGATGTCATTCTCCACACACAAAATATCACACCGAACATCCTAAAAGTCAAGGAAATCCCAGATTTAAGTTCAGATCATCTGGGTCTGGAACTCACAATCGATCTCAATAAACAAGTTCAAAATGAAGAAATACTGAAATACTATTTTCACAAAACCAACCTTGAAAAGATCAATGAGGATTTGATAAACTACCTGGGATCAACAGAGAGACAGGAAATACCACAACTCATAACTGATTTCAATGAGGGTTGATGGGATAATATTGGAAAATAGCCAAAGAGAAGCACATATTTTATATTAATGAATTACCACCCTTCATTATCAGCCTCATAAAGAAAAAAGGAAAATATACCGTGACTACAAACTTTCTGGTGACCGAAATCTGAAAACAAAAATAAACAGGTTCAATAAAAATATTCAAAAATGAATAGAGGAATACCGTAAGAGCAAATGGATTGATACATGCGGAGCTATAAACAAGAGGAAAGGGCAGACTTATTAGCAAGAAATAAAAAAACTATCAAACTACAAAAATAACTTAGTGAGTAGAGAGTTAGAAATCAATGGTGAAATATTTGAAACTCCCAAGGAAAAAGCATTTTGAGGCTGCATATACAGAAATGCAAGATATAAATTTCGACAACACCCACTACCAAAATGTGAAGTCTTGGGCTGAGAGATTCTTTTCCACCGAACCTGCTGAAGAAGAACACAACAGAACATAAATCAAGAAAAAGGGGCCATGCCTTTTTAACCAAGAACATGTTAAGGAAACTCGATGAACAAATACACAAGTGCATCATCACCTGCCTGAAAACCCACTACATTCCTGAAGAATGGAAGACGGAAATAATTATAACAATCCCCCTAAAGTGGTACTGATCATAGCAAACCCCAGAACTCCACACCAATCACTCTCTCCTACCTAAATACCTGGAAAAAATAATTTAAAAACGGTTAGAAGCGTCCATAGGAAACAAAATACCAAGTTATGAATTTGGCTTCAAGACCCACCACTCAACAAATCATCCGCTGATAATACTCACCAATAACATAGACTACCAAGTTGAACGGGAAGAGAACAGGGACTCTTTTCTTGGACATAAATAAAGCCTTGGCACATGGGTTTAATGTACAAACTTTTCCAGATGACATGTCCCACATATATTATTTTTATTCTAAGAGATCTGTTGAAAGACCGAAGACTCAAAGTCAAAGTTCGTGATGCCATCTCAGGTCAGTTTATTCCACAACAAGGGCTTCCACAGGGATCACCCCTTTCCCCCATATTGTACAACTTGTACTGTGCAGATATTTATAACCATCGACATCAGGATCCATAACACTTCGACAACTCTACTCCAGTATGCAGATGACACGGCCTTGATAGCCCATAAGAAAACAGTTCAGGAAGCTACCAACAACCTTCAAGATCTCCTGCAGCAGGATTCTGTTCCACGATTCGAATAATTACAATCGAATCGGCCATATGCATTCGACATAACGTATTCTGTTCTTCGATTTTATCGTATCAACTCGATATGAAAATTCGATTACTCTTGAGCAGTCGAATTGTAAATATATCCTTTTTTAATTTCGCCTTCTCTCTTTTTAACCTTCATGTCATAATAATACTATTTGTCAAGTTATTAAATATTGTAGTGTATTTGTGGTGTTATTTCTGATTTTAAATTGTCCTCGATGTCTTTTAAAGTAAAAGATGCCCATTGGGAATTGATGGTTTCCTTTATGGAAGAGAACCCTTCACTGGCAACAGGGCGGTTCAGTGGACCGAATGGACGAGCTTCCTTAAAAATGTTGTGATGCGAACTAACACAAAAATTGAACGCGTTGGGTTATGGTGAACGTTTACCAGAAAAATGGCAAAAGGTATAATAAATCATCTATAAAACTATTCGTACTATATCAATAAATCAATGTGTTGTAGACTTGGACTGATCTCAAATATATAATCAAGAAAAAGGCCTCAAATTATAATACTAATTTAAATGCAACTGGAGGTGGTCCTCCAACGGAGGCACCTCTTAACAGTTATGAAAGAAGAATGCTGCAGATCCTTGGAGATAGTTTTTATAAGGGCGCAGGAAGTGCAGAAATAGCTGTGGTATGCATTTTCAAATTTTATTAGGTAGTGCTGTTTACAGGGATATCTTAGTTTTTGAGGAGTGACTTTTTCAATCTGATCCTCCTAAACTCTTATCTCCGTTATCTTCAACTCAAACAATTTGTACAAAGTGTTTTTAGACGCTTTCTTGTCTTACCAACAACCCTCAGAAGGGTTGATGAAAACTTGTATGAGTTAAGATCATGGGGGCTTTACTTGAGTTAGTGGAAAAGCACTCTTGGGTCCCTGAAAATTTGTTCCCGATAGTGAGAATCCCTACCATGTCTTGTGAGTAACATTATATATATATATATATATATATATATATATATATATATATATATATATATATATTAATATATATATATATATATATATATATATATATATATATATATATATAATTTATTCAAAAGAAGCACTTTAGAACTCCAGAGGGTTTGAGGTTAAAAAACATTTTAGCGATGGGATTCGATAGTTTAGTTTACTCTCATATTATCAAAAAAAAAGCAAACAAATTGTTTTATTTCTAGCCAAGCCTGGGCCAATTCCGAGGGACACTCCACCTCCAGATCAAGAAAATAAGCACAGTTATAGTTATCAGCCACCCCAAAAAAGGAGAAGAAAAAATAAAATTGAAGGCAAGTATGAGGAAACCATGAATATTTTGAAAGAAATAAATCAAACCGTAGCTAGCGGCTTTGAAAAAGTTTCTTCCAGCATTGATAATTTGGCAGAGGCAATAAAAAACAGTTAACCCAAATATGACATTTCATGTTTTTTACAAGAACTTCATCTAACTATTAGTTTATATAAATTATATTTTTTTACCTGGCATTAGTGCATGATTTTTTTAAATAGAAATATTACTTTTGATATTATCCTCCGACCTAGTCATTTACAATGTTTTACAACCTTGAGTTTGTTTCAAATGTATATATTTATTTTGAGTACCTACCTGTCCTATTTTTAGACTGATTTTTGTTATTAAAATGCATTTTCAAGTTTTTGTTTTATTGATACAATAGGATTTGTTTAAAAAAAGGTATTTTTCAAAAGTTATCTGAAGTATCTATTCACTGCATTATCTCTTGCCCGTACTCCAGCTTCATGATATGGATGAATAATCTGAGGAACATTTGGCATTGGATCTATTTCATCAAAATGTCTTCAAAGGGAATATTTCTTCGATACACATATTGTGCAACTGCACTGCCTTAATGACTTTGCACATAAAGGTGGGGTTGTAACGAGCTGATCTTTCTTTTAAGAGACACCGGAACCTCATTTTCAGCAATCCAAAGCATCTTTCAACACAATTTCTTGCGCTTCTGTGAGCCCTATTATAGTTCATTTCTGAATCATCCTGTGGGTTGATAAAAGGTGTCAATAAATAAGGTTGTAAAGGGTATCCACTGTCGCCTAGGAACCATGCCAATTCATTTTGTTCGTTGAGCCTTTTAATAAATTGTTGTGCCTGTGACAGACGCCATATGAAAGAATCATGGTTGATCCACCAAAGTTGGCAAATATAGACCGAATTCGAAGTTTATAATCACAGACAACTTGAACATTGATAGAATGAAAACCTTTCCTATTTATGTAATTATGTTCTTCCACGTTTGGTTTTAATATTGCAATATGAGTTCCATCAATGCAGCCAATTACACCAGGAAACCCCTATCGATTCATGAATTCCAGTTTTAATGAATTGCGTTCATGTATTGTTGCTGGTAAATTAACATGGTTTTCTACAATATTCAAAATTGCATCGGTGACCATATAAATCGATCTGTGGACCATAGTTTGGCTCAAACCACAGTTATATTCTTCTCCCACACACCGTTGATAAGATCCTGTGGCAAAGAATCTTAAAGCACAGAATACTTTCCTTTCAACAGTAATGCCTTTCCCACTATTTGGTTCTATCATGAAAGGTGTTATATATTCAATTAGCCTTCTAACTAACAGTTTATTCAGGCGAAAAAGTTCTATAAACCTCTCTTCTGGTAGTTGAAAAGGGTTACTTGACGTACGTAATTCTAGTCGCCGACGAATCAATCGTAGATTATATCTATTTTCCTCCGCCACAATAACTCCATGAAATATTGGTAACATTTCGATGATTAAAAGGGGAGAAAATTGTATAAAAATACGTATGTATTATATATATCCCGCAATAGTTTTGACAATAATGCGCAGGTGTGATGTAAAATTAGAGTCATTTTACATAACACCATCCCATAATTCCGACGATTTCCGAACAATAATTCGATTGTGAAACAGAATTACTTCTAATCTTGATATCGAATTCAGTATCGTGTGATACGATATTCGATGTTCGTGAAAAAGAATTTCTATTCTGGACTCTTATTACTCCTGGTTCAATAGATGGAGACTCAAACCTAACCACCAAAAATCCCACTTCACCCTATGCAATCACCACCCATCTCCAACATCCCCCACCTTAAATATGAATCAACACAGTATTTCCCCAGAAACTATGATTGACTACTTGGGCATAAGATTCGACCACAAATTGAACCTAAACAGCCACACTCAAATTAAGAAGAACACAATGGCAAGAGTCAAACACTTTCGGAATCTCACTTATAAAACAAAGGGAATTAACATTGATACAGCTAGCCAAATTTACAAGATGATTTGTCGCCCAATGATCGATTATGGTCGCACAGTACTCCTCAATTGTAAAAATAGAGCCCTGAACAAACTCAGAGTAGCTGAAACATCATCCCTAAGGAAGGTCGCCAAAATGAGACACCCTGTTTTTTTCTTTGTCTTATTCTTTATTTTTTGTTTGTACGTCATCCTATGTACATATTCTTCACAATGGGCAGAAGGACTTAGGTCGATAGCCTATTGGATCAGTGTAAATTGGTTCAATAAAGGACATATATTATTATTATTATTATATCCAAAAATATAAACACTTTGGGACTAAAAATAAATGGTTCAGCATATTCAGTTTGTAATTCTTTACACAACCCTGATGAAATTATTCCAATTGAAGAGACAAGTTTTTGAAGGTTTTTTTTTAACTTGGCTACCAAAACACATTAAAAATGAGGTTGAATTTATGTTTGGATTAAGAAATAGTATTGTCTATCGATATTCTCGAAATAACCAAATCTAGCGCTAGTTTTTGGGGGCGTCATATGCGTCGTCCTGATAGCAATGATTGAAAAAAGGGTGCTTTGGTGTAAGAATTATTTAACGAACCACCTTGAAAGTGTTACATTTCATAAGTAAGTCAGTTATTCATCTAGAATCATAAATTTAGCACAATATTATTCTATCATTCATGAGTGGCTTAAATTTACTCACTTATAGTAAAAACTTCTTTGGATTAACATGCTAGTTTTCATTTGGCACCCCGGCATAAATAACGTCATAACTCAAAAATGAACAAATTTGAGTTAGTCCCAAATTTCAAAACTCTTTAAGATCTTGTAACTGGATGAAAGGTAAAATTGCCAACTTCGACTTTTCGTGTGTAAATTAGGAAACTCTGATTTGACTCTTTTAGCTTTATTACCCAGCAATGGACTTATCTATTTGAGTTTTGCATTGAAAATTTCGTTGGATCGAAAATAAACGAGATATTACAATCTGAGAAATGAAAATTTTCAATAGTTTTTTTAATTTTGTTGTTCGTATTTTGGCGTAAAAACTATTTTGTTGATCATAGTGGAAGTTATGGTGTGCGATAGCAATAATGGCCAAGAAATATTTCTATAGAGAATGTAAAAGTTACTCAAAATATAACAGAAATAAAAATTTGATTTTTTATCCGTTTCTTACGAAAGCACCCTGGTGTCACACACACTTTTCTTTTTTCGTGAACTCATTATAATGACTTTTTTCTCAATATATTGGTTTTTTCATTATAATGACTTGTATATTATTAATTAAATTTCTTGCAATTTTTTTCCAAAGAGGTGGTAGATTATATTGCATATTATTTTTTATTGGGTAAGAAACTACAGCTTTCTTGAATATATTTTACAGTGTATGAGTTTATCAACGGTGAAGAGAATATTGAAGATAATGTCTATCGATTGATGCATTTGAAATGCATCCAGCAAGATTTTGTTATTACAAACAGAAGTGTGAGAACTATATTGAAAGAATAGGATAAGACTGCGAAGAAGGAAGTATTCTACACCAGGACCAAATTTCCTATGGGATTTAGATTCCGACGACAAACTGAAACCGTATGATGGCTACTCCAGATATATAAAAAAGTCTATGTAATGAGAAAAAAGTCATTATAATGAAAAAAAGTCATTATAATAATAATATAATTTTGAAAAAAGGAGATTGTGTGACCCCAGGGTGCTTTCGCAGTTTCCCAAACCTATCAAAAGCCGTGAAAAATGTTCAAAATGATTGAAGGTATGTGGCAATGGAAAACTTCCTTTGCAAAATTCGACCAAAGATGTTTATATATGAAGCAAGCAAGGATTTCGGGGGAAAATTCACTGAAGATTCGGTGCCAGTACCATGGAAACATTGAACAAGATGTGAATCGAGATAACCTTTTGGAACCAGAATCGAATGAAAATATTTCCGTGGATAAATCAATCCAGATGCTACCACCCAATGAATAACTTTAATTAAATCATGTGGTACGCCTATGGAAGTTCTTGTAATAGCTTCGCTTCGGACACCTTTGAGAGAAACTTTTCATTAAATGAGGGAAGGACAAACATGAGGTCTCAATAGTGAATGCACTCTAGTACAAAACATGAGTTCGTTCGTTTTTCCCAGATTTATCAGATATTTAAAAGTAAAAGACTCATAAATTGAATGAGATAGAGATAACATTTCAAATAGCTACCTACTAAACAAACGAACAAACCTAATATGTCGGATTATTTTATTTATAGGCAGTTTTGCCAACTCTGTAATGTGCAAATCATTGATGAAGCAAAAAATCCAATATTATCGATCCAGGGAAATTTGTATCATTGATATCTAACTAATTGGTTCCATTGCCAAGTAATAAGGCTAGCAATATGCAAATTGAAGTTTCCTAGTTTGCACGAGAGAAAACCAGATTGGCAACCATGTAAAGAATGAAATAGGGTAAGCTGGTACAATTACAATGTAGAAAGTACATGAATTTAGTACAAAAATGAATTACATCAACCGAAAAACACCTGAAACTTGAACCAGCATTGCCAACTGTGAGGATAAATCCTCATTGGGAAGATTTTGTCAATGAGTGAGGAAATTATTAAGCTATTATGAAAGTGAGGATTTTCTTCGAATATTAAAATAATTCATATTTCTTGATAGGTGCACTTATGTACGAAAAAACAAAAACAGTGGTAATAAAGTATAAGTTACAGTTAGTTACGATGACAGACCAAAGATCAAAAGAGGGTTGCCGAATAGTCCTGACCTGACAGCTAAGGCCAAAAGAATAAGAAAAGAAGAATAGTATAATAATAATAATCAGTACAATACAATAATAATCAGTACAAATATTTGGTACAAAACATGGCATTAAAATAATTTTAGAAATTTTTATCGAGTTTAAGCCACCACAAGTGAAATACACCTAGGCTCAAGGCGCCTGTTTGTGCTGTTTCATACACTCGTAGATGGAATGTCAATTTTAGTACAATCTAGACTAATTCTAAGTAGTAATTGAAATTTTAGATTCGCCTAGGGGGGGTGAGGGTCGGAGAGAGAGCATTAAAGGGGATTGAAATATAATTCAAAATTGATTATTATTAACGTTTGTTATTTCAGTATATTCTTAGAATATATTTAGTATTTTTGGGTTTTCTATTGTGTTTCTTAATAGCAAGTTTGAATTCTTTGTTTTTTTTATAGTTTTTAGATTCGTAGGGAGATAGTTAATACAATTTTGGACCGAAAAAAAAGATGAATCTTTGCTTGGGGCTCTTTCGGTAAAATGGAGTTCTTATATTTAAATTACCAGAGAATCTTGTTGTTTTCGAGAAGCTTTTATTAAATTGGAAAACATCCAAATTAGACCTTGATAGCAATATTGAGCCCTAATATTTAGGACTTTGGTTTCTTGAAATAGTATTTGAGTAGGGAACCTTTTATCTTTTCTGTGTATTATTTTTAATAATGAATTCTGCATGACTTGTAGAGGGTGCAACGTCGTGTTTTATGTTCCCCCCACACTATAATACAGTAGCGTATTACGCTTTCAGCCAGAGAGGTGTATATGAGGGATAGGTTTTTCCGTGAAAGAATATCTCTAAGCATATACAATTTGTACATGAGAAGTCTCAGTCTTTTCATGACATGTGTAATGTGTTCATCCCATCGTATATGTTGGTCAATAATAACTCCCAATTATTTAATCGAGGAATTTCTTTCTATCGTTGCGCAGTTACATGTGTATCTATCATTGCAGAGTGGTGTGTGTATTTTTAGGGTATCATTTGGAGGTGTGTCTCTGGTATTCAGAGAGAATTTAGTTTTGTTTATGTTCAAACTCAGTAGGTTATGATTCAACCAGGTGATAATTTTTCTAAGACGTCATTCCAGGTTTCATCTCTGAATATCATGCGCATAACATATAATGTGTCCGCGAAAGCCATGGATTTGAGATATAGTATTTATATAAATCAGGAATAGAATTGGGCCCAATACCGTGCCCTGAGGCACTCCCACTGCTATATGTGCTGTGTTACTGAGTTGTTTCCCTATCTTAACTTTTTGTGTCCTCTGTGACAGATAATTTCTCATCAATTCCAGACTGATCCCTCTTACTCCATACTCAGAAAGTTTGTTCAACAAGACGTCATGTGACACGGTGTCAAACGCCTTAGCCAAATAAAGGAAAACGGTCAAGCATTTGGACGAATTATCCAAAATATCTGTTGTGTGTTCTACAAAGTCTAAGACATCCTTTTCTGTATTCGAGTTTTGGATAAATCCAAAGTGCCTGTCGGTTATAACTCGATGTTTATTTAGAAATTCAAGTATTCTTTTCTTAACAGATTGTTCAAATCACAGATATTGGTCTGTAATTTTTCATTTCATGTCTATTACCTGCTTTGTAAACTGGGATAACTCTCGACCATTTCCATGGGTTGGGTAAGTTACCGTTTGTTTTGCATAGATTTATTAGATATTTAATCGGCTTCAGGATATATGTGTGTGTGTTCTTAATAAGTTTAGTGTCTATTCCATCTGGCCCTGGTGCACAATTGTTTTTTAATTTAGCTATATGTTGGATTATCTCATTCTCATCAAGCGCAATTGAGGGTTTCATTAGAAAATTGTCGGGGAGATCACATTTATCAATTTTACTTGCCATGTCAAGGCCTATTTTTGTGAAGTAGTTATTAAAATAATCACTTTTCGTTTTATTTTCAGTTATGGGGTGCCCATTTTCTCCAGTAATAGAGGTGTTTTGTATTTGATTTTTATTTGAGTTAGTGTTGGATATTTCTTTTATAATTTTCCATGTTTGTTTACAATCTCCGTTTATTTCATCTAGTTTATTTTTATAATATTGGTTTTTTGTCGTTCTATTCAATTTATTTAATTTATTTCGGTAATTTTTGTACTGTTGTTCAAGTTTGTGAGAATGATTTTTAATTAGTTTCTTTAGGTAGTCCCTTGTTTTTATTGAGTTAATTAGTCCTTCAGTTATCCATGGTATTAATTTTTGTTTTTTATTATTTTTCACTAATTTAATTTCAGTTGCTTCCTTGGCATGCTTTACTAAATTTTTTATAAAAAGGACATAGCACTTCTGTGTTTCTCTACATATTGAGACATCATTCCATGTTTCTTTTTCCAAGATTAATTTTAGTTTATCAAAGTTTATCCTTTCGAGCTGTTTTGAATTTCTAGGTGTTTGTTTTGTTATTGCTGGCACGGTAATATCTACGGAAGTGGTGTAATGGTCTGTAATGCTACTATGGACAACAGCAGGTTTGCAGTTTATTTAATTTTTTATGAGATTGCTTTTTCTAATGAATATGTGATCTATTAGTGTAGTCGATTCCCTGCATACTCTTGTAGGTACATTAATGTAGGATAAAAAACCATTCTCGGACACATGATGTTCTGATAGTGATTTGTATTATTGGATGTTAAATCAAGTAAATGTATATTTACTTCTCCAAGAAACAACTCAAGATGTTCCTTATTCATGGTGAAGAAAAATAATCCTCTGGGTCACTTAGATAGGTTTGAATGTCAATTGAGGGAGGTTTATAGGTGATACCAATTTTGCTATTGTTTCTTGAGTTGTTTGCTAGAGTTGTTATTCTCAGTAGTTTTGTTTCCGTTAGGTGGATTATAGAATATAATTTATTGATCTCATAATATCAAATAATGAAATATAACTGGTCAAATATGAACAAATTAAAAGTCTAGCTAAAACTAGAACATTTACCTTAACATGTTAAAATAGAGCAGCAATTTAGGTTAACAAATACACTAACCTAATATACAGAAATTATTACAGAACTAGAAACACACAGGTAGTCAAAAATTAAGATCAAACAAAGTATATGATGCAGTTTAGACATATGTCAACGAATATTTTCAAGATATTCTTCAACCGAATATGAGATAGTTTTCAGTTTTCTCTTTAAATTTATGTACTAGAGTAATATCTTCAAAACATTTAGGGAGGCTGTTATAAAGTTTAATCCCCATTACTGTAGGTGAATTCTTATGCTGGTAAGGTATAGAGAAGTCTGATTTATGTCTTGTGTCATGAGCATGAATATCACTATTCCGTAAATAATCGTTTTTATTTCTATGAACTGATGTAATTAAATCCAATATATAAAGGCCATACACAGTTGAAATTATCAAGTTAATAAGAGGTCGAGAGGAGCCCAACTAGCAAAATTGAATTCTAAAAGGACTGAATTATTGTATAACAGTCGAATAGCGTTGTTTTAAGGACTGTTTGTTTTTATTAAGCCTTTTGTTGCGATAATTTTGTTTTTTAAAGAAAATTGTTGTATTAAATGATGTTACAATATATGCTATAACGCATTATACGATCATTTCTTTTAAAATGATATAATGCTTTATAAGCAAGTTTATACAATATCAAAAATATCATTTTATAAGACTTGTATACCTATTGTACAAGAGTTCTATAATATACTATATAACTAGTAGCTACAACATTATAAAATAGTTATTGGGCTTTCTTATTAAAGTGATAATGTATAAAAAATTTCATAGCATTCAATTCGTTGCATTATAAAATTTTATACTAACTTTAAATACTATAAGCCTTTCTCCTTTATAAATCCTTATAGGATAAAACATGTTAAGAAATTCGTTCCAAAATCTGCGTTATAAGACTGAAGTGAATGTAACCTCAGTTTTGCATTAAAATATTTTATTTTGATGGGTGACAAATTCAATTAAAGTTTGAATTCTCAGTGGAAAAAAGTTAACAAACACAGTGGCAGTGTAAAAGAGCGTGTAAGAATAAGTATCAACAAATTCTTGCAAGTAATCCAGAGATTTTATATCCTAATTTTAATGAAAGTAGGCCTGATACCACCGAGGCTGAGAACATAATTCCTCCCATCACACAAGACAAACCCAATAATAATAATTGTATTAGTATGGTTGATGGGCTCTGCTGCTCTTCGTTTTCTGTGGTACTCTCATTGTATCTAGCATCTTGGATAATTCTGCTTCTGTTATTTGAAATGATGCAAACCCTTGGCTTTTTGTCTTACATGGTATGGACATCCTTGGGTCTGTTTAAATTTTTTTTTAGCATCTTTCCAACGCTTGGGAGCAACAGTGAGTTCTTTGTTTCCTTTCGCAATAGTCTCGACTATTTTAAACATTACTTATATCTTATAAAAATGAATTTTATACATGAACACAAAATTATATGACCGACGAGACAATAACAATTAGGCAATCCATACCACGTGACCCAATATAGCGGTTGTTGACCCACAAACTGATAATCGCCATAAGAACATCATTGTCAGTGTGCACTTTTGGCTTGTAAAAGTGTATTTTTGGTTATTTTCGGAGCTTTTGTGTTGTTAATTAATAATATTCTGATGGAGAGTGATTACCTGAAGACACTATTGTTGAAAAGCAGAGGCTTTGGTGAACGGTATGCTTGAAAATACATCCCCATCTTCTGTTTACATTTTTCATTTTTATCAATGTATTTGTTACAGGAATAAAATGAAGTTGAGGATTTATCAATGATTTAGTACCTTTTTACACTGAATTGATCAATTGTTGGTGCTCCTCCTGTTACGAATATGAATATTATTTCGTATTTGCTTTCTACTCAGCTTTCCTAAATGCAGATGAAGCCCTATACAAGTTTAGAACCCATACATATTTTGAATCTGGCTTCGTTGTGAAGGTGAGAACAAAAATTCAGAATCATTCATATATTTTAGTTAGTCTAGTATGTTTTTTCCTAGGCAGTAGGTTTTTTCTAATGGGTACATGTACAGTTGCAAATCTTGAGTCATCGAAGTGAATTATTATAAATTAAGAATAATAATACATAAGAAGCAATTTATAACTTCTGATCTGATCTATTATGTTTATTGCCACATTTGTTTATTATAAGAGACATTTGATATTTAAGAATATTACTTCTCAACTTCCATAATAGTTCTCTCTAATCAACATAACTTTTTTTCAGGTCAAGTTTCACAAAAGGCAAATTAAAAACCTTCAGATGTTTGGTACATAATTGAAAAGGATGGAAGCATTTGATACTGCTCACTATACTTGTATGGCCGGAAACAGTGAAGTAGGTGGTCATAATGGTGCTATAATAGAGGCAATGTCACGCACAGATTTGGAAGCTGTGTGGCCAATGCCATCCAGTCAAAAAATCTATTGGACGACTTGCCTCTTGCTCAGTTATTTAAAAAAAAAATTGGCACATTTCACGTGATGTTTGGTTTAAATGCAAATCAATTTTCCATGTGACAAATGTCAAATCTCTTTTTTATTAGAGTAAAAAAATCGACTATAGCTGTGGTTAGAATGGGGGTTTACATAAAAAAAATGACAGCAATCCTTGCAACCATCGGAGGGTTAGTTATACTTAGATTTGATTTAGATTTATCTTAAATAAACAAGATTAATCTGCGCAGGTTAAAATTTTCTTTCAACTATACAATTTTTAGGTCAACGTGACAACCATGCTCTCCAAAAAGTTTAAGAAGGCTAAAGAGATATGTGCATCATGGTATCATTCGGTTGTTTAACGTGGTTGTGTGCGACTAGCGGCACTATACAACCTTTATAAAATATTTTGCATCCTAACTCAAAAGTCATTTTTCTTCGAACTTAACCACGCAAACCAGGTTAACTATTGTATGACGTCACGGTAGACTTCGGTTTAACTTGTGAAGGTTGACAGATTTGGTTTTTGTTGTTGAGGGTTGAACATTTTTATTACGGCGTTGATTAATATTTTGTTATCTTTTCTTTACCAATGTGTACTTCGAGTTCTTGAAAATACAATGAAAATGAATGTGGCAAATTTATTAGTACTGGAATTTATAGAAGATATTCAGATTTCACCACATCCTTTTTTAGTGACCATCAATTCATCGGGAATATATTTTATCAATATCTGGATTATGCAAATGATGGAAGATGATGAACATAATCTGATATAATATCTCATTCACATATACTTTGTATGAATCCATTATATATTTTTAATATAGTTTTACACTGAGATAGGACCTTTATCCTTATATGAATAAACAAAAAACCTAACCTCCAACAAGATAACTACTCTGTCAAACTATCTCAGTGAGCTGGTTTGTGTGGTTGGTTAACTCTTACGTCATAGTTTGGAATACACTTCGAGGAATATTGACAGGTTAACTTATTGCTAACCCGGTTTGTATGGTTAAGTTCGAGGAAAAATCACTAAAGTGGTATAATTTGTTATTAGGCAATCCATCGACCTGTCAAAACGAAAGCCATATGGCGGCTGTTGGCACACATTGTAATTCGTCATAAGCGACCATAGTGGTAAAAGTGTTTATTTTGTGATTTTCTGTGCGAATTTGAGTAGTTTTTTCAATTTTGGATTATAATTCGTGCTTCAACTGAAGAAAAATGCCCCTTAGTTGCATTGTAGTTAACTGTGGGTCCCGTCACAACAGGGATAGAGTCGGGTTTCACTCGGTGTCTACAGATTCAAATGATAAGTTTTTGACCAGTTAAAATGACTTATCGAGGGGAAGAAGAGCTCTGTGGTTAGCTGCAATCAACCTAGAAGATCTTACGGATTCGAAAATCAAGTATCAGAGAGGCTGCAGCAGACGTACCTTGTGTGCACATTCGTGATAATATCCTTCATTCCGTCATGGATACCTATAACTTCAGACTTTTGTGATTTGATTTGTTCCTACGATTACTTGTATGATTTTGCCTACTTGTATATCTCTGAACTATTGTACATTAGGAGGTCCCATTTCAAATAAATTTCATATATATATATATATATATATATATATATATATATATATATATATATATATGTATATAGAAAAAAAATCTACGAAACTATCTTGAGGATGCAGTCAAAATAACTGGGCTGAGTTAAAGAATACTCTTTGTTATATGGTCGAGCTTTCGGAAACGTTTATTTCCTTTTTCAAGACATTAACTTGAGAATGACATTATAAAGTTAAAAGCGTACATAGTCAGGAACAAACACAATTGAGCAGATTATTAATCAATGCATTGTTTAAAAATCAGTAAACAACTACAACCACTTTTATTTAAAAACTAGAAAAATTCTCGTCATGGAGATGTCAAAATCAGTTCTGCACATCTGAGATTTTTTTCTTCAACTAGTCAGTCAAGACTACCCTTCTATATATATATATATATATATATATATATATATATATATATATATATATATATAGATAATTGATATATTTTCCACTTCAAAAGTAGAGAAAACTCCAAATGAATGTTCATATATATGTACCTACCTCCTCAAAAAACATTCTTATAGGTATTGTTAGAATTACTGGAATACAAATTTTCTTTAGGATTCTGGTGACTCAATAAATAAATATATTTAGAAATATGTCTCAACCTTCCCATTTTAGGTATTTCTGGCAATTATCGAAAGCTTCGATCAAGTCTTGTGGAGGGTGTTGTATTTGATTACTCTCGTTTCGGACGTCCATCGTCTTAATGTATTTGAAAAGGTTTTCACGATGTTTCGAATGTGAATACTGTATTCAGACGATTGCAGATACGAACATTCGAAACATCGTGAAAACCTTTTCAAGAACATTAAGACGATGGACGTCCGAAACGAGAGTAATGAAGTTACCAAATCGTCTACAACCTTCATAGGGTATTGTAATTTATTAACAGTAAAAATTGGATATATCGTGATATTTATCGAAATTGTACTATATACAAATATCAATATTGTGTCATTTTTATATAATTGGTATTAAATTGAGTGTAATCAACTGAATCAGTAAAACAACAAATGAACAAACATTTATTTATATATATATTCATTTGAAACATTTAATTTTTTTAAACAACTGAGCAAGAGGCAAGTCGTCCAATAAATTTTTTGAGATGGCATTGGCCACACAACTTCCAAATCTGTGCGTGACATTGCCTCTAATATAGCACCAATATGACCACCTACTTCACTGTTTCCGGCCATACAAGTATAGTGAGCAGTATCAAATGCTTTCATCCTTTTCAATTATGTACCAAACATCTGAAGGTTTTTAATTTGCCTTTCGTGAAACTTGACCTGAAAAAAGTTATGTTGATCAGAAAGAACTATTATGGAAGTTGAGAAGTAATATTCTTAAATATAAAATGTCTCTTATAATAAACAAATGTGGCAATAAACATAATACATCAGATCAGAAGTTATAAATTGCTTCTTATGTATTATTATTCCTAATTTATAATAATTCACTTCGATGACTCAAGATTTGCAACTGTACATGTACATTAGAAAAAACCTACTGCCTAGGACAAAACATACTAGACTAACTAAAATATATAATTTTTGTTCTCACCTTCACAACGAAGCCAGATTCAAAATATGTATGGGTTCTAAACTTGTATAGGGCTTCATCTGCATTTGGGAAAGCTGAGTAGAAAGCAAATACGAAATAATATCCATATTCGTAACAGGAGCACCAACAATTGAACAATTCAGTGTAAAAAGGATCTAAATCACTCATAAATCCTCAACTTCATTTTATTCCTGTAACAAATACATTGATAAAAATGAAAAATGTAAACAGAAGATGGGGATGTATTTTCAAGCATACCGTTCATCAAAGCCTCTGCTTTTCAACAATAGTGCCTTCAGGTAATCACTTTCCATCTGAATATTATTAATGAACAACACAAAAGCTCCGAAAATAACCAAAAATACACTTTTACAAGCCAAAAGTGCACACTGACAAAGATGTTCTTATGGCGATTATCAGTTTGTGGGCCAACAACCGCCATATTGGGTCACGTGGTATGGATTGCCTAATTGTTATTGTCTCGTCGGTCATATAATTTTGTGTTCATGTATAAAATTCATTTTTATAAGATATAAGTAATGTTTAAAATAGTCGAGACTATTGCGAAAGGAAACAAAGAACTCACTGTTGCTCCCAAGCGTTGGAAACAATGTGGAACATTGTTTTGGCTCAAAAACTTTGCATACAAGTACCAACAGGATCCAGAATCCGCTCCTGACCCTAACTGGATGTCCATACCATGTAAGACAAAAAGCCAAGGGTTTGCATCATTTCAAATAACAGAAGCAGAATTATCCAAGATGCTAGATACAATGAGAGTACCACAGAAAACGAAGAGCAGCAGAGCCCATCAACCATACTAATACAATTATTATTATTGGGTTTGTCTTGTGTGATGGGAGGAATTATGTTCTCAGCCTCGGTGGTATCAGGCCTACTTTCATTAAAATTAGGATATAAAATCTCTGGATTACTTGCAAGAATTTGTTGATACTTATTCTTACACGCTCTTTTACACTGCCACTGTGTTTGTTAACTTTTTTCCACTGAGAATTCAAACTTTAATTGAATTTGTCACCCATCAAAATAAAATATTTTAATGCAAAACTGAGGTTACATTCACTTCAGTCTTATAACGCAGATTTTGGAACGAATTTATTCTGTCATACACTGTTTTATCCTATAAGGCATTTATAAAGGAGAAAGGCTTATAGTATTTAAATTAAAATTTCATAATGCAACGCAATTGAATGCTATGAAATATTTATTATACATTATCAGCTTTAATAAGACAAGCCCAAGTAACTATTTTATAATGTTGTAGCTACTAGTTATATAGTATATTATAGAACTCTTGTACAATAGGTATACAAGTCTTATAAAATGATATTTTTGATATTGTATAAACTTGCTTATAAAGCATTATATCATTTTAAAAGAAATGATCGTATAATGCGTTATAGCATATATTGTAACATCATTTAATACAACAATTTTCTTTAAAAAACAAAATTATCGCAACAAAAGGCTTAATAAAAACAAACAGTCCTTAAAACAACGCTATTCGACTGTTATACAATAATTCAGTCCTTTTAGAATTCAATTTTGCTAGTTGGGCTCCTCTCGACCTCTTATTAACTTGATAATTTCAACTGTGTATGGCCTTTATATATTGGATTTAATTACATCAGTTCATAGAAATAAAAACGATTATTTACGGAATAGTGATATTCATGCTCATGACACAAGACATAAATCAGACTTCTCTATACCTTACCAGCATAAGAATTCACCTACAGTAATGGGGATTAAACTTTATAACAGCCTCCCTAAATGTTTTGAAGATATTACTCTAGTACATAAATTTAAAGAGAAAACTGAAAACTATCTCATATTCGGTTGAAGAATATCTTGAAAATATTCGTTGACATATGTCTAAACTGCATCATATACTTTGTTTGATCTTAATTTTTGACATACCTGTGTGTTTCTAGTTCTGTAATAATTTCTGTATATTAGGTTAGTGTATTTTTCCAAATTGCTTTTTTAATGTTAAGGTAAATGTTCTAGTTTTAGCTAGACTTTTAATTTGTTCATATTTGACCAGTTATATTTTTTTTTTTCACTATTTAAAAATTATCTAGCAAACAACTCAAGAAACAATAGCAAAATTGGTATCACCTATAAACCTCCCTCAATTGACATTCAAACCTATCTAAGTGACCCAGAGGATTATTTTTCTTCACCATGAATAAGGAACATCTTGAGTTGTTTCTTGGAGAAGTAAATATACATTTACTTGATTTAACATCCAATAATACAAATCACTATCAGAACATCATGTGTCCGAGAATGGTTTTTTATCCTACATTAATATACTTACAAAAGTTATAGGTATCCATGACGGAATGAATGATATTATCACGAATGTGCACACAGGGTACGTCTGCTGCAGCCTCTCTGATACTTGATTTTCGAATCCGTAAGATCTTCTAGGTTGATTGCAGCTAACCATAGAGCTCTTCTCCCCCTCGATAAGTCATTTTAACTGGTCAAAAACTTATGATTTGAAACTGTAGACACCGAGTGAAACCCGACTCTATCCCTGTCGTGACGGGACCCACAGTTAACTACAATGCAACTAAGGGGAATTTTTCTTCAGTTGAAGCACGAATTATAATCCAAAATTGAAAAAACTACTCAAATTCGCACAGAAAATCACAAAATAAACACTTTTACCACTATGGTCGCTTATGACGAATTACAATGTGTGCCAACAGCCGCCATATTGCTTTCGTTTTGACAGGTCGATGGATTGCCTAATAACAAATTATACCACTTTGAGGTTAGGATGCAAAATATTTTATAAAGGTTGTATAGTGCCGCTAGTCGCACACAACCACGTTAAACAACCGAATGATACCATGATGCACATATCTCTTTAGCCTTCTTAAACTTTTTGGAGAGCATGGTTGTCACGTTGACCTAAAAATTGTATAGTTGAAAGAAAATTTTAACCTGCGCAGATTAATCTTGTTTATTTAAGATAAATCTAAATCAAATCTAAGTATAACTAACCCTCCGATGGTTGCAAGGATTGCTGTCATTTTTTTTATGTAAACCTCCATTCTAACCACAGCTATAGTCGATTTTTTTACTCTAATAAAAAGGAGATTTGACATTTGTCACATGGCAAATTGATTTGCATTTAAACCAAACATCACGGGAAATGTGTCAAATCGCCTTTTTAGTAAATAAGTTATGACGACTATAGCACTCTCTCTTGCGTTTTAATAATAACCTTAAAAGTAGAGTTTAATTATTTATAAATGATAAAACCCTTTTCTTAAAATAGGTAATTAGTATTTATTAACTTCGGCTCAAGCCGAATTACGAATACATTGCTAATTAATTATTATCAGCTGGTTTGAAAGTTTAAATTCTTATTACCATATTATAAGATCTGGCAACCTCTACTTTTCGCGAATCTCAATATAATTATTACTTGTCAAAAATAGTTGTATAGAAATATTCTTCGTTATAAAACAGTTTTATCGTATACCGTTTCATTTTACAATGAAACATTGTTTAAGGCATTTCTTTGGGATAAAATTGTTGTATTATAAATCGCCATGTTTAAAAATAAGGAATTCTTCAACCGGCTATCGCCGCCATTATGATCAATTGAGTTGGAAACATGAAACTAAATTGAAAAATGTGACTTTATTATTATTTAGAGAATTATATTGTGAAATAATTGTCATATGAAGTAATAAACTATTAAAACATTAAAAAAAGATTATTTTAAGATTTTTTATTTTATTTTTTTAAGTATCTACTTGAAACTTAACCAAAATTAAAGCGCTTTATTTTTTTCCCAAACATATACAATCTATCAGTGAAATTTGCGGCGCATCAAAATTTGTGCTATACAAACCTTCCAAATGATTTTATAATTTTTACTATCGATGTCCGCCGAAGCGGCCCAAGTCGTTTTAATAAGTCTCCATTTTTACAATAAAATGCATGATGCACTTTCAAATTAAAATATAATTCAAAGTCAAAGTATGCTTTATTATCGAAAGAATAGAAATCTTATTGACAAAGCTTCTAAATATAATACATAAATCGTAACTGCTTAAAATGAGCAGGTGGTAATGGTAATTAAATAAAATTAAAATTATGCAAATCAGTAAGGATTGTCGAATGTTAAAAGTAGATGAACTTCTAAATGTATATATATATATATATATATATATATACAGTCATGATACTATAAAATATTTTTAAGAAAATACAGTAAAATAGATATAAAAACACTTTTCCCTAATTTATTCTTTGGTTATTAAAACAAAAACAGGAGAGAGTTGTCAGATGATAAAAATATTAACACAATATATATACACATATCCACCATAAAATACTTTAATAAAATGTTTTGATTTTTTAAAACAATCGTACATATATACTCCTAAAAACACACATATACCTTCCACTAGTTGGTGTAAGACGTGGATACTTCATATTTTGTACTGCTGTCACAGCTATTCAAAGTTTTGTCCAAAAAACTCCCTCAAGTCGTAAAACGGTCTTGTGAGTAAAAATGTTTTTACAGCCCTTCTGAATTTCGGAGGGCTATGGATATTTTTTATTTGCTTCGGTAAATGGTTGAACATTTTCGTACCATTGTAAACAATTGAATTTTGGCATTGGGTGGTTCTAGGGATTAATAAAGGTATATTTTGGCCATTTGCCCTAGTTTATGTGCAGTGTCTGATTTTAATAAATGTAGTTTATGCTTATGAACTAAACTAGTTGATTCTAACACGAAGATTGATGTTAGCGTAAGTATCTTCTGAGATATGAATAAGGGTTTACATGAGGTTTGATGGTTAACATGGCATATGTATCTCAGTGCTCTCTTTTGTAGAGTAAAGATCATTGAAAACAACGCTTGTGAGCAGGCTCCCCAAAATGCTATACCATATCTGATGTGAGATTCCATAAGAGCAAAGTAGGCTTTTCTAGCAATAAGATGACCGATGTCATTTCGAATAACTCTGATAGCATAACACCCAGATGACAATTTTTTGCCATTGCCATAATATGTTCATCGAACTTTAAGTTATGGTCCAATACAATGCCTAAGAATCTATAATTATCAGATTTCATGAGTGTGTCATTATTTAGTTGTATTTTGTCAATGTCTCCCTTAAATGATAACACCTTAGTTTTCTTAAATTGGCCACTTTTTTATTTCGGATTGTAGAGATAATTAGCTGAGAGTATTCTTATCTTTACTTTAGTGTGCCATTAATAGTTGCATTATCTGCAAATAAGGTGAACTTACCGCTAATATTCAAGTTAGTGAGATCATTTACATATAACAAAAATAATATGGGCCCCAAGACAGAGCCTTGTGGAACTCCACTGTTCAATTTTTTTTTCTCAGATACTGCACCCGAAACTTTTACATATTGTTCTCGGTCTTTCAAGTAAGATGTCATCCATTTATTGGCTATGCCTCTGATACCGTAGTGCTCAAGCTTCTGCAGCAGTATTCCATGATTCACACAATCAAAAGCTTTGGATAGGTCACAGAACACTGCCGCAGTCGCTTCTTGATTATTAAGATTTGTGTACACGTTTTCTAAAAATTTATAAATAGCATCATTTGTACTTTTGTTGGTTTGGAAACCGTATTGGTTACCGTTTATTATTTTATGTTTATCGACGAATGACATGAGTCGCTTCTTTACTAATTTCTCAATGATTTTTGCAATAGTAGATTGGAGGGATATTGGTCTATAATTTGATGGATCCTCCCTATCCCCTCCTTTGTAAATTGGGATCACCATGGCTGATTTAAGTATAGTTGGAAATGTTCCCGAGGCAAAAGATTCATTTATTATACTAGTAAGCTGCCAATAGCTGCAGGGGCATTTTTCCAGCATATTTCTAGACAAACCATCAGCTCCAGATGCATTTTTGTTCTTAATGTCCTTCATAGCACTCTTTACTTCATCTGGGTCTGTTGGAAATAGAAAGAAGTTCTTGTCAATTCTTGCATTCTCAAGATATTGCATTGGATTAATATGAATATTAGTGGAAATGTCATTAGTAAGTTTGGTTGCAATAGAACAATAGTAGTCATTGATACGGTCAGGTTTCAGATTGATTTTATCAATTTGGTTTTTGCTCTTTCCACGGATATCATTAATAATAATCTAGCTCTCCTTTACTTTTTTGGGAGGCAGTATTAATCCTAGTATGGTAATACGAAAGTTTAGCCTGTTTTATGACACTGTTATATATACTTCGATACCTATTGCAATAATTTTTTAGATGTTCCTCTTTATGAAACTTTTTAATGTAGTTCAATGAGCGCATATTTTTCGCCGATATTTTAATGCCCTTCGTTATCCATGGTTTTCTTACCTTTTTTCGGATTCTGGTGATTGGGAAAGCACTTTCAAAAATATTACTAAGTGTATTCAAATATGTGTTTATATGTGTGATTCTGTTCCAGATGACCTGATCACAGGCCTTTTGAAATTTGCAATAGTTGTTATACGCCCAAGTTTATTATGTTTTTTAGAATTACCTTTACCTGGGAAGTTGAGTGTACTGAGAACGGCTTCATGATCTGACAGATTAGCTGGCAAAACTGAGCAGGTTACCTTAGACTCATCCACATTGGAACAGATGTAGTCTATTATAGTAGATGCATTCTGGCAAATATGTGTTGCGGATTTCACGTGCATGGTTAAATTAAAGGAGTCTAACAAATCTCCTGGCAAGAACAATATTCGAATTTGTTGGAAGCTGTGACAGCAGCATTTCGAGCTTTTCGAAAAATATGGTCATTTCTTCAGAGGTTCTAATATTCTTCACTAAAAAATAAAATGCTTTTTTTTAAATGACAAAATGTTTTCATTGTGCTCGCAATAACAGCATTATAAAAAAATATGTTGCATTATACAACCATTTTGTGAGACCTTTATAGTGCCACTTTAATCCCATTTTATAGATGTGACTATGTGACACACTATAAAATCATTTTATAGTAGCTGTATAAATGAGTATAAAACAGTCGTATAAGAGTTATATAAATGTGTATAAAACAGTCATATAAGAGTTGTATAAACTTTTAATAGAACTCTCATACTACCAAACTGTTGTATAAAAACGGGCCCTTTTTGGTTATATAAGGATCATTTAATTCTTTTGTAGACCGTTATAAGAATTTTAGTATCCTATAAGATATATCTTGTAGCTGTTTATACAAACCTTATAGAATTTAATTTGCTACTTGGGAGTCTACAAATGAGATGTTTGAAATACACCTTAGAATTCTTTTCTGTGACAAGAAAACATTTTTAGCATGAGGAGAACTCCCCCAGATACAAATTCCATAACTAATCCTAGACTGTATTTCACTAAAATAACGTAAACGAATGTGATTTACATTAAGTGTTTTCCTTAAATTTCTAATTTGAAAACATTTAGAATTTAACATATTTGATAGATTTAAACAGTGAGTTTTAAAGGACAAATCTGAATCAAATAATACTCCCAGAAAGTTCACATTTTCTGTTTTTGTTATGTTGGTAACCAATATATCAAAGTTAGGGGAAATAATTTTTTGGCGAGGATGAAATGAAATTCGTTTTACTTGTATTAAATAACAAGGATTGATCACTAGACCAGGCAGAAAATTTCAATAACGCATCCATAATTTCGGCCTTTAAAATGTTTGGGTCTTTATCACTAAACAGAAAAGTTGAATCATCTGCATAAAGAGTGGTAAATGACTCTGGTATAACAGAAGGCAACTCATTTATATATAAGATAAACAACAAAGGTCCAAGTATGGATCCCTGTGAAACTCCTTGTGTATTTACCATAGGATTGGACATATATGTATTTCCTTTACCAACAAGTTTGACGGATTGTAACCTGTTATCTAAGTACAAGGATAACTATTCATACGCTTTTCCCCTCATACCATATTTATAAAGCTTGTCTTTTAAAATACTATGTTGAACACAGTCAAAAGCCCGACTGAGATCACAAAATATCCCAATCGGGCTTTCGCCCTGGTTGACCAAATTCAGAACAATTCCAAGACTGTTGAGGTTGAAAATGTTTCTCGAAAACCATGTTGATGATCCGTAATTACTTTATGAATTTTAAAAAATTTCATCATCTGCTTCAGCATGGCATACTCAAATATTTTTGACAAAACTGGTGATACAGAGATTGGGCGGTAATTCGACATCATTTCAGCAGCACCCTTTTTTAAAACAGGAGAAACAATTGAAACTTTCAGTTCATGAGGGAAAATTCCCTCTTCAAAAGAAGTATGAGAAAGCGGTTTTATTATAAAATTTGCAATTTGCAGATTCATTTTCAGTATTTTCCTCAATATGTATTAAGGACAGTTTTGGACTTGGCTTCCAGTACTGCTTCACTAACTTGTTTGGATGATATAATCGGTCGGCTTTCATTATTTATTTCCTTTTTATTCTTTTGAATAACAGCTGCAAAACTTGTTGACACCGACGGCTCCTGTCCCTGTGTACTTTGTATCACGGTAGACAGCTGAGTAGCCACTGCCGTCACACCTTTTTTATTCTTGTTTACATTATTATTTATCAGATTCTGCTGATTACTTACTGACCAGTTTTTTCTACTGTCCACTTTATTGGTATCTACATTTGTTTGGATTGCGGCTTTGTACTTCAGCATTTTTCGATTTTTCTAGTTTTAAGTCACTCTCTAATCTTTTAACATTTTCTTGTAGCAAATTGTTAGAAATCTGTTGCTCATTTACTAACATTTTTAAATAGGTTAAAATTTCATTATATGTACCTGTCGAGTTCGTTTCCAAAACATCATATGATTTCGGAAGTTTTTTATTGTCGCAGCAAATTATTTTCGCGTTCATTCTTTGACCACATGATGGGTGGTAGTTTGAATCACAATTTATGCACTTAACACCGTAGCTAAGACCTTTTTACAATAATTGCAGTCTCTCTGATCATTCGCGGCCGACCCAGTCGGCGCCATCTTGATTGATATTAGTAGTCATGGAGTTTTTTATGAAAACTATCAGACCATCATTTTGGTTTATTTGGGAGTCATTGTAGCGTATAGTAAAATGACTTACCGCCTCTATCCTCCAGGTTTCTGATAAGATGATTATATCTATTTTGTCAATAACCTCATGTAGATAGATAACTAGTTCACCCCTATACTACTTGTTGCTCCGACCTCGTACTCCCCATTACATCCTTGTAAGTTCCTATATGTTTTAGTTACAATTTCTTCATGATTGTCTAAAGAATTTAAGATTCTAGCATAATTCAGTAGTGATGAACAAAATTATTAAAAAAGTGAAATTAAATAGTAGTAGTAGACTAAAGAAGTGGGCAGTAACAATAGTGTGGTGCGAGCTTCAGTATTATACTCCCCATGATATAAATTTAATTTAAAAGATATATTAATTTAGAGTTCAAATATCAAAGTTTCAAGTATTAAGTAATTTAATTGGCATTATGAGATTAATCCTAATGTGAATACTAGAATATTATGTTACA
>JAFIRS010005777.1:0-49579 GCA_018342105.1 Gonioctena quinquepunctata | reverse complement strand
AAATGGGAGTTTTTTGAGGTGTCCGAAAGCCTTCAAGAAATCTGTGTATATAGCATCTGCTTGACATCCATCCTCCAAGGCCTCCAGTGTGTCCTGTACGAATGGTAACAGATTTGTTGAGGTAGACCTACCCTTAATGAACCCTTGTTGCTCATCTATGAATATTTGTGTTAACCTGAATTTTATCTAATTGCAAATAATCAAATCAATCAATCAAAATATACTTTATTGTCCAAAAACTCAGATTCTCATTGACAAAGCATAGTTTTAGATCACAACTACCATCATTATAATTAGTACAGAGGAGACAGTGTAGAGTCAGCTTTGAAATAACAAAAAAGTCAATAAATAAACAGTTCACACACACACCTAATATAATAATGTAAAAGAATGGAACATTCAAACATTAAAATAGTCAAATCACTAACTGTTAATCTGTGAAAAACAAAAATCGTCAAAAAAATACAAAACGAAAACACCTAACAAAAACAAATTAGACAGGTTAAAATTAAATAAAAAGTTTGGTATCCTATATCTATTGAATGTAAGATCACGATTTAAAACGCCCAATAAAAACCAATAAAATTAAATATAAAGTAGGAAGTTAAAATTATATAAAAAGTTGAGTTCCCTCTATCTATAAAATAGCATGATCGTTGAAAAATTCCTCTAAACTATAATAGGGTCTATCAGAAAGTAATGCCTTGACTTCTCTTCTAAAAATAACACCGTATACCACTCCTTTTATATTTTCTGGCAAGTGATTGAATACCTTGCGTCCATTATGTATCAATGAATCTTTCACAAGAGGCGATGAAGGAATTGGTAGTTTTAAATGTTGATTTTGTCGGGTAGAATAAGTGTTCACTCTATTAAAATTAGATTTGTGTTTGTGTATAAGGCATACTGTTTCCATTATATATATATATATATATATATATATATATATATATATATATGGATATGACAGTCAGTATTTTGTGATTTTTAAAGTGAAGTCTGCATGAGTCTCGAAGTCTTAGTTTGCATAGGCTTCTCAGAGCACGTTTTTGTTGAACAATTACATGTTCCCCAAACAAAATGGAATGCCATACCTTAGTTGCGAGTCTATTAAAGCATAATAAACTGCTTCCGCAGCTGAATATCCGAACTCATTTGATCCATATTGACGGCATAGCAACCAGAGGATAATTTTTTATTGAGGTTGTTTATATGAGCATTGAACTCTAGTCCACAATCAATGAATAGCCCCAAAAAATTTGAATTTGTTTTTTTTTCAATCATTTTAGTATCTAGGGATATGTCTCCTATTGAGCAACTATATTAGTTTTGGATGTGTTAAATGTGAGTAGATTTGAGTCCCACCACTTTTTTCACCATTTGTATGTCATTAGCTGTAGATCCGATGTAGATCAGTTTCATCGTTCCGTGCCATAAAATAGTAGTATCATCTGCAGAGAGAGTGAATTTTCCTGATATGTCAAGGGCTGTCAAATCAGTCATATAATAGCAAAACAGAATGGTGCCAAGGATCGAGCCTTGGGCACCCCACAATGAATATTTGCTATATTGGAGGTTGATTTTGTTTTTAATATCTCGTTGGATCTGATATGCGTTCTAAAGTTTTGGAATAGTGCTCAAAATACTTATGGGTCTGTAATTTCGGATATTGGTTTTATCATCACTCTTGAAAATTGGCAGGAATGTACCTGTTTGAAGAGATGAGACCTTTGAAAACAAACTGAGCAAAGAAACTTCTAAGGTAAACCTAAATTTTTTAGTATAATTGGAGGAACATTATCTGGGACAAAATTCTTGTAATGTCTAAGGAATTCAAATTTTCTAAAACAACTGAAATTTTACATTGAACGAGGCTTAAAATTCATGAATTTCTTATATAAACTGATTGGAAATGGTCAGCGAGAAGATCCACTATATCATCACCAGCTTACACGTAATTGTCATCTAGATGCATATTCTGGGGTAACGAATGATCATTTCTCTTAGTTTTTATGAAAGTCCAGAAGTTTTTAATGTTGTTTTCATATTGTTTTCAGTTTTTGCAATGTTTCATACGTAACAATATCTGTTGAGGGTCTTGCATTGTTACACTTTTTTAATCCAGTCTCAATCGAACTCATATGGATGAATGAGGCAAAAAAAAGTTTTTCAAATGGGTGAGTACTCATCAGAAATAAATTATAACATCAATACAATCTGTAGGTATCCAATACATTGTTGTGAATCATTTGGAACTTTCGGATAACGAGAAGACCGGAAGAATTGTAAAACATATTTTCTAGAAGCAGTATAACGGAAAATGTTATTAACATTCCTTCTAGGGTTACACTTTCTGTATTGTTGACACTTAAAAGATAACTTCTTGAAAAATTTCATGTTGGAAAGGAAAACATTATCAAAAGAATATTGGAAAAATATTTCATTTTCATTTACTAATTTTGCCAATGAACAAGTTACGCACCCGTGGGTTTGTGGAAATATCTTTGATGTTATTAATTAGTGATTATATGAAGTGCCCTTTGTCTATGGGGTTGATTGATTTGATCTTTTTCACAACCGGAATCATCATTTACAGGATTTTAAGACTCAGAAGGTGGAATTTTTTGTCAGAAATAGGATAATTTGAACTTGATTTGGCCCTCTTTTATTAAAATATGGTTTCTTGCATAATGGTGAATTCTAGAAAAATAGACGAAAAAATATGAACTATTGATCTTTGTGGAAACCAAAGTATGAATGTTTTGGAAAATCGAATCAAATCTTTCAAAAAACAGAAATAATGCGAAGCTTAAAATGCCATATGATAACCCTGTATAAAGCATTGTGATGCATTGACCTTGTAAAAATATACGCCAGAGTTGATTTATTTTATGTAATTGCATAAAAATGTTAATTGTATTAATGTCACACCATATGAATGCCGGGAATTTCAACAAGAACCGACGACCTAAAGCTGTTAGTTCGCAATAATGAAATTGATACCTGATAGATATTCTTTTTGATTTTACTTTTGAATGAGCATAGGAGAGAAAAAGTATTGTACTTGTTGAGAATTGATTTGGAAAGGAATCGATCTAATACCACTGAGCCTAAACAACGTGAAAAAAAAAAAAAAAGATTACGCGGCCAGCAAAACAACCTAAAATAAAAAAATTGAAATTATTCATTTGAAACAGAAACTGCGTTAATTTTTTTGTATAAACCTCGAACTTTTTGATCAAAAGTTAATGGAAGATTTAAATCTCCAGATGCTCCCTAATATTTCCATGTAAACTGACTGAAATCAAGAGAAAGTACACAAGGATATAGGCAGTACTTACTTGGTTTTCAATCTCAATATCACTTACAAAAATAAAAACTAATATTAGTTATTAGTTCAACTTTGGAATAAAGATTTATTTGAATACAATGGTGTTCTTTTTGTCGATGAAAGAAAAACTTAAATATTATCTGATTTACCCTAGGGAATGTATCTCTAATGAAAGTATCATACAGAGTAAACAAAAATTATCAATTCCCATGAAAGCTAATCAACAGCGATTTTTCATTTGTGTGTATATTGTAGCGAAGAATTTTTTGGAGCTGCGTTACTAAGAATGGCTAAAGAAAGTTTAACATATTGGGGTTAACCCTTTGTTGCCTGAATAATTAAAAATATAAGTATTCCAATTTTGTTTGTGACCAAGTGTGTTGAAATGATGAAATGAGTATATTTAAATTATTTTAGATTTTTTTGAGACATGTTTTCTAAAAAAAATAGAGATGGTACTTGAAGTACCGGCAGGCACTTAAGAAAAACGTTCAAATGGTGAAATATTTTTTTATATAAATAAAAGGCTTCTTATGATTATAAGAAATATTGAAATCAATCAGAAATAGTTCTTTATTGAATGATAAGAGCATAGTTCAGAATACTTCACAAACGTAGCACTACATAGTGTTTATCATCGGTTGAATCCTCATAGGTGATTTCCCCAATAATCTAGTCCTGCATCTGTTAGAGGTTTATTATTTTGATACTTATCATGAATTATTTCCTCTGTTGTCGACTGGAAGATCATAAAAGAGCAAAAACAATTGAAAGAATAAAATAAACATACCGTCTATGCTCCATCCATTTCACCGAGTTGTAGCCTGACAGTACTTCAGAGTATGGTACCAAAAATAACCATAATACGAGAGAGCTACATTCACTCCATAGAATAATTCACCACATTCGTTTATGAGCGTTTCCTCAAGTGAATAGTGCAACTACCCTCATTAACAATTTCACCCAACCGATAAGTTATGAAATGAACAATGCATAGTGCTCTTCTTTGGCGGAAACTCAATCACAGTGACTATTCGAGTATACTTTGGAGTACCGTCCGGCTTGGAAAAGCTTCAATGGTAATATATGATTAATATGAATTAACATAAATCCGATACTCTACCGTCCGTCAACAAAGGGTTGATACAAATTCCGGTCTGGCAATGAGTTATATTCCTTGTTTAGAAAATAAATGTAAATACCCAAAGTGGAAGTAACATGAAAATCCGGCATAACCCAGAGCTATGTTTTTCCGCATCTTATAAAAGGGTGAAAAGCTCCTCGGATTGTTTTTGTTGAAGGGGTGAAAGAAATCAAACTCACTATAGAAAAAACTATAACATCTTTTGTGACAGGCATCAAATCGTCCATTAGGATATCGGTCTAGTTTCAGATTAACGGACAAAAAGTGCGCCGTTCTTACCCCCGTTTTCAATCCAAAGGGGCAGAAAGAGTTCCTTCCTTAGTGGGTTTTTCATTCCAATTTGTCTTAGATTTGAAACATATGAAAGGCGAGAAGAGGTTGGCATCAAGGCTTGTTCCTGTTGTGCTTCCGTAAGGTTTGTTCCTGTTGTGCTTCCGAAAGGTTTATTCCTGCTATACTTTCAAGTTGCCGATTACTTGAGTAAAAAAAAGCAATGAAATCTTCAAGTGAACGTATTCTCCAAAAGAGTTGAGATATCCGTAAGTGAATATTTATGTGTCATTTTGAGCTTGGTCCGTGTGCTGAGGCACCCGCAAATATTAATTGTGCATTATTATTATTCACATTTTTCGTTCTTTGCTGTCGAGGTTTAATCTTGTCATAAGACTGCAGTGTGTATATTCCAATTTTATTCATATTTTGTTCAAAATAAATCCTCACGGGATATTTTGTCTGGTCAATTTGGTAAAGTGCGATTTTTTTTGGTTATGAGTTGTTACTATTGTTTTTATTTACATACAAGTTGAGTTCATGGTCCTGTTAAATCCTCTACTAATTTTTTTGGTATTTAAAGTTGATTCTTTGCGATTTATTTCGACGGCCACGTTCATTAAAATATACGCATTATTCTCCGAAACAGATATCCGTGTACGCTCGAGAAAAATTAGGCATTTGAGCTCTTGCCGGTGTTTAATAGTGTTGAATCACTTACAAGTAGTCTGGAAGTTGGTCGCTCTGGCGATTGTTACATTATATTATCAGTTGTTTGATTTCAGTGAAAACGCCGAATGAAAACCACTGACGTGGAAGGTTACATCACTTCAAATTGTAAATTTTGGTTAGTTTGGCCAATGGCTTGAGTTCAGGGAGAACGCCGAACTGAAACCACGGTCGTGCAATAGTATTACAGAATAATAATTTTTCACAAGTATTTGGATTCAGGGAATAACCAAATCCGAACAACGACCGCAATATATAAAACAAGTCATAGTTGTCCAATAAAATACTTGAGTTCCATGTCGCATGTATCTACAGAACACCTACATCGAATGCCCACATATTCTCAGATAAATTAAAAGATCTTCTTTCAAAAATTCCTCTCCGATCAAAAATCATATTAGCTGGTGATTTCAATATTGATTTTCAGAACAAAAATGACAACACCACTCAGAGATTAACAAATATACTCGATTCATTCAACATCTCAAATTATGTTACATCTCCTACTCGCATATCACAGTACTCATCAACTATGATTGACTATGTCTGTTCAAATATTGACGATTGTATAGTTTTACCATCCGGTTTGTCAGACCACGAAGCAATATATACCACAATCACTCTGATTCATAGAAATACCAAAAAACATAACTATGGAAGAATTTATAGTACAAAGAATTATCATAGGTTTTATCACAAATGCTCGGAAATCACATGGTCTAACCTACTGCTAGCAGAAGATCCCTTCAAAACATTCTACGAGGAAATTGTAAATAAATTTCAAATAGCATTTCCTAAAATCAGAATAAATAAGAAAAAACTGAAACCTTGGATCACAAAAGGCATAAAAATCTCGTCTAGAAACCTTAGGTCACTTCATCACATTAGAAAATTCACTGATGATATCTTTTTCCATAATTATTTCAATAATTATAGGAGAATATACAGAAAAATCATCAGAGCTATGAAGAACGCATATTTTAATTAAAGAATAGACGATTCTGACAACAAAGCTGAAGAAAGCTGGGCAATAATAAATGAACTTAGGGGAAAAGAGGTTAAAGCAACTCCAACTGATCTGAACTTAAAGCCGGAAACCTTAAACAATTTTTACTGTTCCATAGCCGAGAAACCTAATGATCTCATCACTCCAACTCATGACCCATTAATTTACCTAGAAAGTGTCAATATAAAAAATTCCTTTTCTTTGAACAGCACTAATCTAACTGAATTGAAAGAGGTAATCCGAGACATAAAAAACAAAAAGGCCTCTGGTTTAGATGACATCTCCATAAAAATATTTGAAAACCTTCCTGACGATGCACTTAATGTCCTGGTCGTACTTATTGATAGATCATTCACAGAGGGACTCTTTCCGCATTTCCTCAAAACCTCGGTAATGATCCCGATCCACAAAGGTGGCAATAAAGATGAACCGGCGAACTTCAGACCAATATCCCTTATCCCAACATTAGCTTAAATAATTGAGAAACTAGTAAAACGGAGAATCATGGAATTTGCAGACAACAACAATATACTGAGTGCACGTCAATATGGCTTCCAAAAAAACAAAAATATATCCGATGCCATATTTGCTCTCCTGCAGACAGTTTATAATGAAATCAACAACGCGGAAACAACTGCAGCGGTTCTATGTGACTTCTCTAAGGCATTTGACTGTGTCAACCATGATATACTACTGCAAAAACTCAGCAGATACGGTTTTAGGGACAACAGTCATGCTTGGATAAGATCATATCTCACTTTTAGAAAGCAAATTGTAAGGACGTCTTCGGATTCGAATATCAGTGATATGGCGTACCCCAAGGCTCTGTTCTGGGTCCCGTCCTGTTTCTCCTATACATCAACGATCTGACTAAGACAGGCTGCATACCAGAATGAAGGCAGATATGATTAAAGTAAAAGATTGGTGCGATTCTAATTTCCTAACACTTAACACTAAAAAAACCAATGTAAAAGCATTCAAATGTACATTTTCAGATATCCCTTTAGGAACAAACACTATCGAAAATAGCACCACATCGAAATTCCTAGGAGTCCATCTAGATAAAAATCTAAAATTTGACGAACACATCAGACATCTCAATAAAAAATTAGCATCTGGATGTTACGCGCTAAGAAATGTTGTGAAATTGCTAGGTTTTCCCAATGCTAAGGCTGTGTACTACGCCTTGATAGATTCCCAACTGCGGTATGGTATAGCCTTCTGGGGAGGTTGCTGTAACACACTTATGCAGTCAGTCTTTGTCTTACAGAAGAGAGCCATCAGATATCTTTGTAAGGCCAAGAGGCAAGATTCATGTAAACCCCTCTTGCTTGAGCATAAAATATTAACAGTCATTTCAATATATATAATGGAAACAGTGACCATAATCCACAAGAACAGAGCTAATTATGAAGTCACAAACACTGCATATTCAACCCGTCAAGCTAACCAACTCAGGCTTCCAATCCCCAATTCAATTTTGACACATAACTCACTTATATATAATGGTATTAAGATGTACAATAAACTCCCGCTAGAAATTAAAGAAACAACATCGCTAAAACTATTTTAAAAAAAACAAAAAGCATATTGAGTGATAAAGCCTATTATAATCTACAAGATTACTTTAATGACATACTGTGATATCCTAGTTTATGAGGTATACCAATCTTTTCATCTTTTTATATTATCTGTTCAATCTATATTATTTATGTTCTTTTATTGTATTATATTACATTTCATTAATGTTATTGTGAAAACTTAACTATTCACAATAAGCTAATGTCTGTTATATTTTTAAAATAAGCTGTACAAAATTTGTAAATTGACTGATTATCGATAATCTTACTGTATAACATTGTGTTTGTTAACAAGAGATAACTCTTAGCAACAATAAACATATTCTCTCTCTCCAAACTAAATAGCCACTTTTTTGTATGTGGTCGTATGGATGTGGCAATTCGAATCGATATATCTCCGCAACCATTCGAGATATCGATTATTCCGGTCATTTATTGTTTACACATTACAGATCGCAGAAATGACCCACTGGACTAAATTTTCACCAAAAAAATACATTACTGGCAGACAGTTTCTATTGAAATTGAGCCCGGTCGGAAAATTTTGAGTGAGTTTCCCACGGAAATTTTCCGAAAGAAACGTTTTGGTTCGAAATAAGATATCTCCTGAATCAATCGACTGAATCCAAATCTGAATGACTAAATGTGAGCCTCTGGATGACGCAAAAAATTAGCATTTTGTATTTTTTTCTACATTCATCAGAAAATGGAAAAACAATCGAAAATCAAAATATGGAAATTCATTTTATTCAATATATCTCGAAAACAAATGAAAAAATCATAAAATATCAGGAGATAAAATTATTTTTCGTAACTTTTTCTACAAAAAATTTATAATCTTTTCAGTAAATTTGATAATACAGAAAGTATGGCAAACAATATGAGAAAAAAAGTTCAACCTACTGTAGAGTACCATAAAGGAATATTGGTTTTAACTGGTAACTGGTTTTACTGAACTGTGAACTATTATTTCTCTTCGTTGTTTAGAAGGTGGAAAAAATTGGTAAAAATGGCAGAGGACCAAAATTATCCCTTTTGATAAAATATAACAAAAACTCTCATAAATATTTTTGGGTTTAATAGTCAGGAAACATGATGAAAAAATTCACAATATTGGAGGAAATCCCTCATTCCTAGATAATCATGAGATACATCGAAATATTTTATGCAAGTGAAAAAATACAGTTTGACAGTGTTAACAAAAAATCTTGGATTGTTCATCCATATCTATTATCACAGTAAATATGACCAAAATCTAAGAAAATTGAAAAAATTCGAAAATTCTTAGATTATTTTATGCAAGTGAGAAATCAACTCCGACATAGAGGAACTGTAGCGGGTCTTTGGGCCATTATTTATATAGCGACCAGATATTACTTTATTTTCCCTCGGCTAATTTACTCAGAACAAGAGAAATATTATTATTTTGGGACCTTTTTTCTTATTTTTGGACGCCACCCAGTTAAACATTAAACTAGAAAAATAATTTACTACAACCGAGAACTTGTAGATCAAAAGGTATTCATAAATTATAGACAATTTTAAAAATACTCTGTGGATGGGTTTATTTAGAAATCAAACTCTGGTTGCTCATAATATCTTATGTATTTATAGTATCGATACAGGCGTTTTCTATGATTTGAAATAAACTTCATAAAAACAACGGTATCGGTACTATAATCATATATACAGTTTCACATTGCTGATAAGATTTCAATAAGTACAGTTATGTAATATAGGTCTCTGTACTTCCGTAGAAAACATATGACAACAAAAATATCGGTGTTTCCCAACTATTGCATACTGTTGCATTATCAATTATATTTATACCTTTGATGAAAATCAACACAATGAAGTTGAATCAAATTTTCAGTGAATGAATCCATACACAATGTAAATAGACAATGGAATTAAAAATAAACAATGCGATTTGTACTGACAACGTGATGTGTACAAGCACTTCAAACTTAAACTCAAAACGAGTTACAAAAAATATTCCAGAACAGTCAGACCTTAACAATCCTGGGGTAGTAAGTAAGTATACACCGACAGTGCTACTAGTCTGGATGTCCACAGGAACCCTGCAAATCAGCCCTTTGGTAGGAGACATCAGCTTTCTGAGTTGTCTATATGTGACCTCCTGATAGTCCTGAACGATGAATTAATTTGCCTGTAGGCACCATTATCAATTGACCGTTACCAGGAAACAAGAACCAGGGACGACAAACCCTATAATATTTGTACAATCTGTACCTGACCAATATATAACATATTTGTACTTCCTGGTTTCATAGCTGTAGACTTGATTTTCGAAGTTTGTTTAAATATTCTCGATCATACTGTATAACAAAGTAAACGAGCTCAGAATCGAAATTACTAGAGGTTAAAGAATCCATGACAGTTCATACCAATGAAATATTAAAATATTTACTGTAAAATTATTTCTGTACATTAATTTCTTACCTTCATTCAAAGAAGGGTGTTTCATATATTTAGAGAAATTTACCCTTTGAATCCATTAATTATCAAAGTTGGCTTGTATCATTCTCCAATAATAACTCTTGGTGTAAATCTCGTGCAGAACCATAATCATTTCCAACCTCGAAAGAAGTGAAATCGCATTCATATAGTTACCATCAAAACTACGATAATGTGTTAAATCATAACTACTGGAAACTGTATTCGAATCAACACTTGTATTTCTCAAAACCAGAAGAGAAGAAAAACTACAAGGTTGGCATCGCCATCACTTTCGCAGCGAAAAGATAGCCTTTTTTCCGGAAATCTCCTCCAATTTAATTTTCTCACTCGAGAACCGGAAATCCAAATTCCATGGATGATTTGAATTTACCTCTCTACCTTTCTTTTCATATTCGAATAACTTTTTCCAACCTAGTTTCGATCAGCTGTTTTGACGTCATGTGGCCGTCCCTCTATTTAGAGGTTTCCTAGAACTCATCGATAGGCAACCACTGATACTCGCCTCACTAATGTTGGTGACCAACAACCTATTGATAGTTCGCCATGATACGCGAATGGATAATCCGTGCAACCAAACGAATTGATATATATATATATATATATATATATATATATATATATATATATATATATACATATATATATATATATATATATATATTGTGAGTAAATATACTCTTTAATCAATCTACCATATAATAAAGAGAATTACTCCAGAGATATAATACAAAATACAGGGCCCTTTATATTTACTTTATACAAAAATAGGTAGATGAAAGATTATCATCTTGAGATATCTTTTCGAAACTACGAGAATAATTAAAATTATATATTGTAACGTAAATAAACTTAACTTGGTTCTACTAATTTATTTCACACTTAATCTACAACTTAATTTATATTACTACGCCACTGTATAGCTCGATGGTATGGGCTCGTTCAGACTGTCCACTCCCTCTTGAGGGCTCTCTATTTATCTCCGATACAGCATTCTCGATGTTTCGAATTCTTCCAGTTGGCGACGGCATGTTCCAATTGTTTCCAATATTGACCGTTGCATTACGCGGAAGAGGGACTGGATGGTTCTCGAACATCTCCGGGGATGATCTCATCGCTGTCGACGGCAACATGTGAGGCGACAGGTCCGGCCTAGGTTCGTTACATTGCCCCCTTCTTAAAGACATTTCGTCCCGAAATTTCATCCTTGGAGTGTGACGATATCTGCATGACTCCCCATATCTGCACCGTGAAGTTCGATGGAAGTAACACTCCACGGTCTTCATGATCGGTCGTGGAAGAGGGTTACAGCAAACCAAAATCTTGACGCCGCTGGATCTGAATATCGCCTCCAGCATACTTCTTATGACTCTCCAGTCCAACCCATCAATACCACAGGACAATTTTGGAATTGCTAGATCCACCAGATTCTGGTCCACCATAGTATCTCTCAGTTTGGTGAGACTCTTCCAGACATCTTCATAGGACGGTTTATCTTGGGAATGCCTTTGGTAACTAGGTAGTAGATGTTTCTCTGGCCTTTCTTCAACTGTAGCACCCCACCAACTTCTGGATTCTGCCCCCGCAGTGTTTGGAGTTGACCAAATTTCTTGGAGAACACTACGGCGATGCCCCTGGACATTCGAAGATCTTCTGCCACACAGTGCGCTAGTGCGTAGTCAGCAGGCACCTCGAAAAGGTCTCGTGACTCCTCTCTAGTAACTCCCATGTAGAACTTTCTGCCCGTTTGAATACAAGGACATAAACTTCTCGAACGTCATATCATCCTCCGGTGGCTTGAGGGTGCGAACTTGGTCATGGTTTCCAGCGTATGGGGCCAACCTGTTGAAATGGACGACCCTTGGTTTCCCTCGGGTGGCTTATGGATTCGGTACACAAGGTCGTTTATCCTTTTCACAATTTTATACGGGCCTTCCCACGAGTTCCGCAACTTTGGTGATAGTCCACGACGACGTTTGGGGTTGTACAGCCAAACCAGGTCATCAACCTTAAATCCTCCAGCGTCGGCCTTGATGTCATAGGTCTTCTTCATTTTATCGCTGGCACTCTGGATGTTCAACCGGACTCGTTCGTGGATGTCGTCCATTCTCTGCCGAAGTTTGCTGACGTAGTCCTCTCCCGCAGTGTCTTGTCCTGGCGGTATCCCAAACTTCAGGTCACAAGGCAGTCGCAGTTCTCGGCCCATTATAATACTAGCAGGAGTTTGACCGGTTGACTCGTGTACTGCGGATCGATAGGCCATCAGGAACAAATGAAGATACTGGTCCCAGTCTCTTTGATGGTCAGAGACAACCTTGGACAAGTGGCGGTTGATCGTCCTGTTCATCCGTTCCACCATTCCATCGGACTGCGGATGTAGGGCCGTGGTTCTTGTCTTGCGGATGTTCAGCAGTAGACATATTTCTTGGAAAAGGTTGGATTCGAAATTTCTGCCTTGATCCGAGTGCAGCTCCATTGGAATACCGAATCGACATATCCATTCTTTCACCAAGACGTCGGCGACGGTGATGGCTTCCTGGTTGGCAGGGCATAGGCTTCCGCCCACTTACTGAAGTAGTCCATTGCCACAAGGATGTATTTATTCCCGTGGTCGGATACGGGAAACGGGCCGGCGATGTCGATGGCGATTCTCTCGAACGGGCTGCCTACGTTGTACTGACGCATCGGGGCCTTGGGTCGTATTCGAGGTCCATTGCTAGCAGCACATACAGCGCACTTTCTGCACCAGTCCTGGACGTCAGCTTGACAATTGGCCCAGTAAAACCGCTGCCTCACTTTCTGCAGGGTCTTCGTCACTCCCAGATGTCCTCCGGCGACTCCATCATGGATTTCCGCAGCACTTCCTCTCTTCTGTTCCTGGGAACAATGATTTGGCGTCTGTCTTCGCCACCAATATCGGCCTCCAACACACGTTTCAGGATCCCATTGTCCAGAATAAGAGAGTTCCATTGTGCCCAATAGGACTTAACAGCCGGCGAGTAACCTGCGACTTCCTGCCATGATGGTCTTCGATTGCCCTTCTTCCAGCTGACTACTAAGCCAAGGTCGGGCTCTCTCTTGGTCTTTCTGGATCTTGCTGTCATTCCAGTTGTCATCCATTGCCGCGGTTCTACAAAGTGTTGCTTCTTTCTCTTCTGCTCGTCGGCAATGTGAGCAATCATCTGGACATGGTCTTCGCGACAAGGCATCTGCATTCTTATGGCTAGTTCCGGCTCGATGTTCGATCTCGAAATCGAATTCTTGGAGTCTCTCGATCCAACGTGCTACTTGACCCTCAGGATTTTTGAACTGTAAGAGCCATTTGAGAGCTGCATGGTCAGTTCTCAACAGGAATCTTCTTCCATACACGTACTTGTAGAAGTGCTCCACTCCCTTTACAACAGCTAACAGCTCGCCTGGTGACACAGTAATTGCGCTCTGGTTTGCTGAGCGTCTTGCTGAAATAACCAATGACCTTCTCCTGCCCCTCCTGGATCTGAGATAGGACAGCTCCAAGTCCCACGTTGCTGGCGTCCGTATCCAAAATGAATTTCCCTTTGGGTAGGGGATAGCTCAGTATAGGTGCGTTGATCAAAGCTCCTTTCAGCTTCCTGAATGAGTCTTGACATTCTTCGGACCACTGGAACTTTGTTTGACCTTCCGTGAGCCTGGTCAGTGGTTTAGCGATGTTTGCAAACCCCAGCACATATCGGCGATAGTATGTGCACAAACCAAGGAAACTTCGAAGTTGGTGTATGTCTTTGGGATGGGCCAATCCTTAACAGCTTTGATCTTCTGGTCATCCACTGCTACTCCTTCCCCAGAGACAACGTGGCCGAGGTATCGTACTTCTTTTTGGAACAGGTGGCATTTCTTAGGGCTCAGCTTCAATCCGGAGTTCCTCAATCGCAGGAATACTTCCTCCAAGTTTTTCACGTGGTCCTCGAACGATCTGCCGACCACAATTATGTCGTCGAGATACACTAGACACGTGTTCCATGAGAGTCCCTTCAGTACTGTTTCCATCAATCTTTCGAATGTGGCGGGAGCATTACAGAGCCCGAATGGCATAACGGTGAACTGCCACAATCCTGAGCCGATGGTAAAGCAGTCTTTTCTCGATCTTCCTGAGCGAGTTCTACTTGCCAGTATCCACTCTTCAGATCAAGGGTCGAGAAAATCGTGGAACCAGCCAACGTGTCTAGGGTGTCATCTATTCTCGGGAGAGGGTAACTGTCCTTCTTCGTGACATTATTAAGTTGGCGATAGTCTACACAAAAGCGTGTCGATCCATCCTTTTTCTTCACCAGTACGACTGGAGAGGACCAGGGACTGTCAGACGGTTCGATAACTCCTTCTTTTCCCATATCGCTGACTATTTTGTCAGCCTCTGCCTTCTTGGCAAGAGGAAGTCTTCTTGCTGATTGCCGGATCGGTCGGGCACCCCCAGTATCAATCTTGTGCTGGACCACATTAGTTCGACCCCCTTTTCCTTGTCCGGTATCGAAGATGTCTTGGTACTTTTGACTAAATCTCTTAGTTTGGGCTGTTGAGCTGGTTTTATGTCTTTGGAAGAGATGGCAACTAATTTCTCTAGTTCTGTGGGCAAGTTGTTGGGTTGGCTAATCGTACCTCGTACGCCCCGGATCACGGATGAAACTGACGAGCAGTGCCCCAAAATTGTTCCTTTCTTCAAGGTCACTGGGAAATAATTGACATTCATGACCCTTACCGGCACAAATTTGTCAGCACGCAACAAGGTCTTCCCTAGTGCAATCCCTCGTCCAATTTTCTCATCATGAAGTTTGGGCTCGAACATCACCACGTCTCCACTGCTCGCACTCCCGTCCAGGCGAGCCTCCAGAATGGTTTCAGCCCTCTCAGGTACGCTTACATCTTCAGCCAACAGCACACGGATCAACTCTTCACTTCTCCCATGAAGTACCAGCTCTTCTCCGTTGACACGTAGGACGCCGTCTTTGAAATCCAATTCAAACCCTCTGGAATTCATGATGTCCATTCCGATGATTGCATCGTCTTCGATGTCCGCTACAAGTGCCTGATGTTTCACTTTAGTGTTGCCCAAAATTATTTCAATCGGTAGCTCGCCATATACAGTAGCTGGCTCCCTTGTTGCTGTGCGTAGCTTCCAAGTTGTCGGTTCAATCCGTTCCGGTGTTCTGGCAAAGGAAGGCCCGAGAATTGTCCTAGTCGCACCTGTATCTAGCAGCATGGTGCAAGGCTCGTTATTGATGAGACCGTCTACGAAGACACCCTTGTTCTGTCGTTGAAGCATAGCGACATATGCGTTGTTAACCGGGTTGCCGGACACATGCCGACGATTGCCCCTTCTCATCGACCTTTCTTAGTTTTCCTGCATCGGAGTCGATGAATGTTGGACATTTGCTACGCACATGTCCAATTTTGCGACAATTCCGGCATCTTATATGTCTTTTCTCAGGCAACACTTCCTTCATCACTTTTCTTATGGCAGCTTCCAAGTTAGCAGGCTCCTGTGAGTCTTCCTCAATCGTTTGAACTTTACTTTGGCTTTTGCAGCATTGTTTTGCTGCCTCAAATTCCAAAGCTCGTGCCAGTGCGTCTACGAGATGTGTTGGACGAGCTAATATCAACGCTTGTCTGGTTTCTTGGTCACGGAGTCCATCCAAGAATGCTTGAACCGCTAGTCGCTCCATTACATTTTCCGGTGTGGCTGGATATGCGAGACGAACCAAGCGTGCAATGTCAGTTTCGAATTCTTGTAAGGATTCGCCCGATTTTTGGCAGCGATTTTTCAGTATGGTTTCCATCCTGTTCTTGGGCGGTGAGAGTTTGTAGAATATTTGTCGCTTCTCCACGTAATGCAAGTGTCAGTGCTACAGCTCTTTCCCCTGCATTCCATCCGTTTGCTTTGGCCGCTGCTTCAAACTGCCGGCGGTAATTTGCCCATGGAGTTTTTCCGTCGAACTGAGGCGGCTTCATGGAAAGCTTCCCTATTTCTGAAATGACCTTGACATCATTTATACCCTCTTGAACTTTATCCACGTTCAAACTCAAGTCCAGCATTGCATTTTCGTTAACCATCTCTGTGGAGGACGCACTATTAATTTGTTTTTCCAGCTTACTGATCGTTTCCTTTATTTTGTCCATTTCTGCCTCGATTCCGTCTTTGATTCCATCGCTGATTATTTCCTTCATCTTGTCCATCTCTGCCTCGACCCCATCTTTGATTTTATCTACCTCCGTGTTCATTTGCTCCCTAATTTTATCTATCTCTGTCTCAACGGTTCCCATTCTTTCTTCTAGGAAATTAGCCACACCACACAATTCTTTTTTTAGGCCTTCTGTGTTTTCCAGGAACTTCTCTTCCAGGCTTCTTGAATTTTCTAGAAGCTTCTCTTCCAGATTTCTAGAATTTTCTTCCAGGCTTCTTGAATTTTCTTGAAGCTTCTCTTCCAGATTTCTAGAAAGCTTCTCTTCCAGATTTATAGAATTTTCCTGAAGCTTCTCTTCCAGATTTCTAGAATTTTCTTCAAGCTTCTCTTCCAGATTTCTAGCATTTTCTTCCAAGCTTCTTGAATTTTTTCCTTACTCCTTTTTGTTTCCTTTTATCGGACTCAAATCACCTCCGGAACTTCGAATAAAAAATGTTTCGGGGTCCTCACCTTCTTGTATAAGTCCTTCTGCAAGTCTTTCCTGGAGTACTTGCTTTTTACCCGTTGTTTCCAGTTCCCTTTCCTCCAATTCCTGTTTCAATTCCGCTACCTTCAAATCCGCAAGGCGCACTTTTCTTGAACACATTTTGTCTTTGACGAGGTATCAGTCTGTTTCACACGACAAAGTTTATCAGTTTGTTAAAAATTCACTTCGCGAATTCTTTTCCACGGGCCACCAGTCTATTGTCTGTTTCACGCGAAGAGTGTAACAGTTTATATTCCCACGCACAATTGTCCACTTCGCGAAAACCGGGCCACTGTCTATTTTCTGTTTCACGCGAACAGTGTATCAGTTTATATTCCACGCACAATTGTCCACTTCGCGAAAACCGGGCCACTGTCTATTTTGGGCGTACAAAAAGGTCTATCAATTTATTTTTCTGACTATCCACTCCACGATCACTTGTTTATTTTCAAAATCTCACTTCCGACACCAATTGTAACGTAAATAAACTTAACTTGGTTCTACTAATTTATTTCACACTTAATCTACAACTTAATTTATATTACTACGCCACTGTATAGCTCGATGGTATGGGCTCGTTCAGACTGTCCACTCCCTCTTGAGGGCTCTCTATTTATCTCCGATACAGCATTCTCGATGTTTCGAATTCTTCCAGTTGGCGACGGCATGTTCCAATTGTTTCCAATATTGACCGTTGCATTACGCGGAAGAGGGACTGGATGGTTCTCGAACATCTCCGGGGATGATCTCATCGCTGTCGACGGCAACATGTGAGGCGACAGGTCCGGCCTAGGTTCGTTACAATATTTATATGTGGGTCTATATTACTAGTAAATTATATATAACTTGTAATTCATACTGCTCCGCAGTGTAAACATTACAAAAATCGAAAGAGTTTTTTACAATGAAATCATTCGTTTTTATCGTTTCCACTAACAACTCTACAAGAGTTATTTTTTGTGTTCATTATTTCAAGATATTCAACGAGAGATAACTTTTCTCAAATGCGTGAGCCTGCGCATCGTTCTTCCTAGACGTTCTTGTTTTCCCATATGCGTAAGCCTGGGCATCGTTTTCTCTCGACGTTCTTGATTTCCCACACACGTAATCCCACGTACTTTTTATATTTGACGTTTTTGATTTCACAAACACCTAAGCCTTTCTCATCGTTTTCTTTCAATATTCTTTCTTAATTGTTTCTACAAAAATATTCGTTGAATATTCTTTCCGGATTCAATAGTAGAAAGATATGTGCAGAAAACTAACAAAATTGAAAATTATCCCAAATTCTTAGATAATTATGGAATGAACCAGAATAGGAAGGTAGTAAAAAACAATCCAATTCACCAGTTTCTGCAAAACACTGTCTGAATTTATTGGTACCGGAGATATCTCTGAAAAACTAAAAAATTTAAGAAAATCGAAAATTTAGGAGGCGATAAAAAGATTTCCTTTGATTATATCTACGGAACACCTAAGTAAATTTTTGATATAATATAATAATTCAGGAAATATGACTAGAAACTAATGAAATTGAATAACATAAGATACAACAATTCTACTACATACACTTCGTACCTCGTCATTCGTGATTTGCCGAACACTATACGTATATTCTACTCAATTGTTTCCATGAAATACAATTTTTCCCGGATTATATAGAAGTATGAAAGAATGCGGCATATGAAAAAAAATATACATAGGAAAAAATATCAAAGTAATGTAAAACAAACAAAAAATTACAGCTTCGCTACCGACCGACGTATTCCTTCCGTTGTGCCCCATCATCGAAATGCGGTTTTATTACTACATGCTTTTTTTCGGTTTTTACAAAATATTTTATTTCAATTTTTTTTTAATCGAATAATATAGGAGATATAATCGTTTAATCGATTATATCGTCGTATACACATCTTTGGCGACCAATGATAGTTTCAATTAGTTTTTTTTATTAAATCGTAGATGTATGACTTAAAATGAGGATTATAAAAAGTAAAATAAATAAAAAATCGGGAAGGTCAAGCTGGCGCATTTTTGTTCCGCAGAACACCATCACATTCAGAACGCGGTTTCATGCCCCATAATTTTCTGAATTTGTTTTCATAAAATTCCCCACCAAATTTTCTTTCGAATTGATAAATACATCTTACGTTAAAACTAAATAAATATAAAATACTGATAAATTGTTTGAAGAACATCTCTATTATTATATCGTCGTATACACATTTTTCGAGACCAATGATTGTTTTTTCTGAATTATATACAAGAAGTAATACGAATAATGCGGAAAATAACAAAAACAAAATGAAGCAAAAACATGGCAGTGGTGATACCGCCATATTCCAGTTGAGAGCGGAGCTGCCAACATACTCCTTCGAATCTGTGAATGCGGATTTGAATAGGATATCATTATTTTTCAATATTCACCCATGCCGTTAACTCTGGTTATCCTATTATTCCGTTTCCAGTTATCTTTGTGACGACTGTTACAAGTTCACTATCCCCTTATGGACATGATTTCAAAATACGGTCAAACATAATTTTTTATTGTCAACAGAGCTAAAATACCAATTTTCATGACCCCAACTTGAAAAAAAATCATTTCCCTATGGTGGGTTGAATTTAAAAAGGTTTTTTTTTAAAAGGGCCCCAATTTTTATGACCCTAACTAAAAGTAACGGAACCCCCTAAAATTTCCGCATTTCACCTCTGTAGGTGTTGAATTTCTAAAAACATTGAAACGTATTTCGTTATTTGCAACAAAACCCCAAATTTCGTTTTTTTTTTATTGGTGCCCCATTTTACCCATTTAAAGCACGCCTCAGCGTGTTTAAATCGAAAACGCGCGTTTTTTAAAGTTACCATGGCGACATCAACAAATCGAGAAACGTGAAGTCTAAATGACAAATTTTTGATTATTGATCTGACAGGAGTACCTTGTAACGTCAAATGAAATATTATTAACAACTCGTTCATTTATATGTGATACCTCTTGCTCCTCCATCCATTTGATGAACTTTTCATATTCTTTTTTATATATATCACTGGATTTTCGCGGTATCAACCGCGATTCTGCCTCACTATTCAAAAAATCGATATGAGAATAATTCATTTTTGAGCTCTGGTGACAACAAATATTGATCTTTGATAATAAATTGCAAATGAATATTTGTTTTTCTCATTTCCATGACAACGAAAGGTATACTGATGTCACATCACGAATTCAACCATTTTGCATTATTAGTTCTTATTTCTATTTTTTGTAGTGATGATACCCGTATATATAATTTCAAAGTGCTCCAATAAAAAAAAATAGCATAAAGTATTCGTGGATAACTGGTCTTAAAAACACTTGCTCTATTTCGAGCAATCCGGCTGGGCCGTCGTGCTCGAAAAATCGCGCGTGTTTTAAAGCCCTATTTATCCACTTATACTTTAATATACTAATATGAACCTGACTTGAGAACTAACGGAACCCCCATACAAAATTTTTTCTCCATCTCCCCCCCTGGGGCTTGAGTTCCTAAATCACTGTGTGATGAATTGTTGCTTGGTTTGATTGAAAACTCATTTTATTTCTGATTAAACGTGAAATAGAACAATTTGTTATATAGTTCTGATGAGATATTTTTGTATATGACATACAACTCTCGAAAAAAAGTGACAATCTGACTTCTTATTTATACAGTGTGACAATTCAAAAACTTATAATAGGCTATATATCATGAACAAAAGATGCTCAGAAATATTCATAGGATATGAAGGGCGAACTGAAATGACATAAAAGAGAACTCACCCCCATCAACCCCCTAGGCCCCCCTACCCCAAATAAATTTTTTTGAATAGCAAACCCCTACTTGTTATACATCATTGAAAAAAAAGCACATAAAAAATGCTGTCCAATGATATAAATAATAATTGTACAGGGTGAATCAATAATTGTGAAACCTAACTTTAAAAGAAAAATGTAATGAAGTTTTTGTTGAAATACAAATAAAAATGTCAATGAAGTAAATGTTTGAAGTGGTTTCCATTGTTTTTGTAAACAATAATACAGCCTATTTTGAAATTCTGCACGAACCTTGGCAAATGTTGTTATGGTAATAGCGCAACATGCTTGAGTAATTATTTCCCGCAATACCCCAAGTGACGCAGGTTGAGATTTATAAATAACTGTCTTGAGGTAACCCCATAGAGAAAAATCAGGTGGCGTTAAGTCTGATGACCTCGGTGGCAACTCAATGAGACCTCTCCTTCCAATCCATTTGGTCGGATAATTAGTATCCAACCAGTGCCTAACTGCAAATGCATAGTGAGGAGGTGTTCCATCTCGTTGGAGGTGCAGCAAATCTTCTTCTAGAGCTAGATTGCCTTGGTCGTCCCTTTGGTTCTCTACTTCATGCACAATTGAGGGTTTTATGGTGTTTTCCAGCATATCCAGATGAATTTTGCATTTTAAATTGCCAGGTAAACACAAGGGGCCAATTGAAGCATCGCCCAATATCCCTGCTCAAACATTAAGTTTTTCTGGATATTGAGTGTGACCTTCTCGCATCACTCCAGTACCGACAGTTTTGTGTATTTATATTACCATTCAGCATAAAAGTACATAAATCACTAAAACAATAATTTTTTAATATTCTTAATTTCAGCGCGATGTCTTTCAGTCATGAGTTCACAAAACTGAATCCGTCGGTCTGGATCATCATCGCCTAGTTCTTGAAGAATTTGCATGTTGTTCGGATAAAACTTATGAAATTTCAACACCTTCCCTACCGACTCGGGTGATAGTCCTGTCATTGCAGATACTTGACGTATTGATGCAGTAGGATCTATTGCAAATTGTCCAAGGACCTCAATTTGGCTTCCTTATATGATTTTGCACTGATCCCGTTACTCTAAACTTTTCAACTAAATCGCGGATGTACACGTAAATATTTGGGCTGTTCGTAAATATGAAAATTATCTCCACACGTTCAGGTATACCGTATACCATTGTGAAAACTACAGCTGAATGACAGTACCGATTGTACAAATGATGAACACTAATGAAATTTGAATGTCTCAAATGAATAAAAAAATTATGGACTGCAACAGAACCCAAAAAACAGTTTACAACTGGTTTTGCAAAGGAGGCAAATTGAAGTTTTTATTTAACAACAAAAAGTACCTACGGACACTTATCATTGAAAATGAAGTTTCATTGGCCTTTAGAGCTTTTTAACATTGTATCACAAGTAGGGGTATGTTTGTTTTTAAAATTGTTGGATAATAATTTGGTAATTATTGATATACCCTGTACATTAATTATTTATACCTTTGGATAGCATTTTTTATAGGCTGCCCAATGATGTGTCACAAGTAGGGGTTTGCTATCTGAACTTTTTTAGTTGGGCTAAGTGGGGCCTAGGAGGTTGATGGGGGTGAGTTCTCTTTTATGTCATATCAGTTTCCTCTTCCTATAATACGAAAAAAATTTAAAATTTTTTTATATCATCTTTTGTTTGTAATATATAGCATAGTGTAAGTTTTTAAATTGTCACACTGTGTATTCCCGTAGGATAGGGGATGTTAATGTTTTTCGCTGCATTGTAACTGGGTTGTCTCAGACCATTGTGTGTTGGGCGTTAACACACTGAAACACGAGTTTCTTCATTTGTAACAATGACCTTGAAAACTAATTTTTATGACCCTCACTTATAAACTAACGGAACCCCCATACAAACTTCCACCCCCTATTTCACCCATTTAGGGGTTGAATTTTCAAATACACTGAAACACGATCGACTTATCTTCGAATCATATGAACAACCTGTAGGAAATGCATATATTACCGAATTGAAATCAAACAACGAGGTGAAACCTTCAATTATTTATTTAATTTTTTTTATGTCGAGAAGGTATCGACTGCCAAAGAATCATGAACTACTTGATGAGCTTGAACCTCCTGGTGGGCCGCCAGATGGTGGCTTGCCTGGTGGGCTGCCAGATGGTGGAGATCCATTTGGACCCTGTTGAAATAGAAATTATTTGAGAATTGTCACATTTTAAAATCATTCAATTTTCAATAAAAAACTAATTCAGTCTGTCTTGTTAAGTAATATCTTCACATTGCACTTTCTAATATTTTTTATAATTCAGTTATTAGTCAATCAGCATTTATTAATTACGAAAAAAAAAACAAGAGTACTGTCATTCAAATACCCATTTGAGAAAATTGTGGTTTATGAAACAAGTACGCAAAACTAGGCTTTAGAGGACGAATGATGTCCGATGAAGCCGTTTGCGTACTTGCTGCACACACTGTTTTTTTGTATCAGCTTTCCAATTACACAGAAAGGAAATGCAACACGCGTTTTGAGATGAATTTTTGCAGAAGTTTTGAAACAATGTATTCAACTTTTTTGTTGATTATCCTCAATCAAGGGGATAATCCAGAAAAATCTGGAAAATGTAGCGAATGATTCTTCATCAATGACGAATTCGTCAAATACTTAAAATATTATTGTTTATTGTTCCTGAAATAAGTATTCCAAAAGACAATTCCAAAGGAAACGTGTGCTGTGTACAAAATTTCAAGTGATCTGTAGTTTATTGCTTCTCGTGAAATATGCTGAGGATAGGTTTTCTGAGTTAGTATTATTATGAACATACGAGTATCTTGGGAAAAAATACAATATTTGCATTCTCTTCCAAAATGAAGCAGACGGAAACCGAATAGGAATTACAAAATGGTAAAAATCACTTGTTGGCACAAAAATCTACTAGTGAAAATTAAAGAGATCAACAATCTCACACATTTTACAAAAAAGTACAATATCGCAACCTTAAATATCAAACAGTGCAAAATCAATGACATCATACAGTACATAATCAATAAAAGATATTCATAACTGAAAAAATGAAATATAAAAAACAAACACAGGAAAATAATGTTCATATTTGTTTCTCTCAGGCAAAATTGCCATAGTTTTTTGGATAATACTGATAATCATCATGAGAATTTGAGTGAGAATGAAAATAAAATGAAACAAAAAATATTATAGTTCAAAAAAACTAAAAAACACGCCTATAAAGCAATAAGGACTCAACAGTTGAAAATTATAATAATAAAGTCGTTGACCAAAAAAATTTCTCTTATGTAATATAATTATGGAAAGTAAGTAAAGAGCACCCCTCGCTATTTTTACATAAAGTTAAATTGTTTGGTGAATGACTTTATTCTTATTATTCTTAACTGTTTAGTCCTTATTGCTTTATGGGCGTGTTTTTTATTTTTTGTAAGTATAATTTTATTTTTAAGTTGTTAGTCCATATTGCTACAAAAGACTAAAAAAAAGGCTACGGGAGAAAAACTCTTCGATTGATCCCTCCACATGAGATGAAAACTATAACTAAATTTTGGGAATGTGCATTCGCCAAATCTTTGAAATGTATGATATGCTGTGAGAAACCATTGCAATCGCCATGTCTTTGAATTAAATATTTTTTTTACGATCTAGGTGAGAATACCAGGTCATAGCTATGAAATTAGTGTATTGTCATCGGTTCTTAATACGTTAGCAAAATTTCAAATACTTCGGACATCTGGAAGTGGGTGGAAATTAATTTCAAAGATTCCATTACCTATGTTCATACATACCTACAAGGGAAGATAATAAAGCGATATCATAAATGGAGTCTGTTGGAATACTCATGATACTTTTTGAAAATCTAAAATTTAACGGAATCCACAATGAATTAATTTAATTTCATCCAAAATTATTCATCATGGAATTTTCGGATGATGATTTCATTTTATTTAAGGGCTTCCAAATAATCAGTATCAATAGACATAGAGTAGGAGCACACAATTCTTTTTTTCCACAGATCTCCGATGGATCGTTTTTCATTCAACTATGGAAGAAAATTCATTTGTTTATTCCATATCCACCCAAGGGTATTATTGACAAATCATTTCAGTCGAAATATTTTTTTCTCTCCCACTTCATTATATCGTTAAAGACAAATCACGTTCCGAGGTGTATCTCCATTGAAAGGGTGTGATAGGCTCATGAAAATCGGAAAATTCATCCTAACTCAATTCTGAAGAAGAAAAACAATTTTCGCTCTTATTCTTTCCCTGCGATTCGTCGTATAATATGTTATTTGAAAATTACAGTTTAAGGTGACTCACACAACACAATATAGATTTATAAATATAAACAATGAAAGTATCTCAACAGTACAATTGCTATTATCACTCATTGGTATAGGTGTGTTATGTTGTTATCTGCTTTTGTGGATTTTTTTCGCCAACAAACATGACAGGAGATTTTGTTTATAATGAAAGAAATTTATAAAATCAGATAACGAAATATAGGTACAGTTTTGCTAAACCATATATTACAAAAAACTTTTTATTCACTCACCTGTCCACTAATTGCAACTACAAGAGCAACAAGCACAATGAAGAAGTAAGCCAAAAATTTCATCTTGCTAGTCAATACTCAACTCGATATTGAAAAAATGATTTCTGGGTTTATATGCATCTACGAAGGGAAATAGATCATTTACGATTATATCATTGTCATTAGAGATGAATTATGAAATTGCTGGTATACTTACGTGAACTGTTCGACTAGCAAAATATCATTACACAGGGTCATGAGAATCATTGGTTACTAGCAAACTCTTGTGCACGATATTCCTTATTGAAGGTACTTGTGATTGATTTACATGGAAATGTGTCTAATGCACATACAGAAAAATACGAGATGAAAGATCATAATTTTGATCCTTGATACGGAATCGAGTTGCCCGACGTTGTAGCTTCTTGGATGAAATGACTATAATGTCCAACTATTTCATCACTATGTATTCTGAAATCAAAAGAATTCAAAGAATGTTCCCTTTTATCGAAGTTATATCAATTTTGCGAAATTTACTTTTAGGTATGAATACTACCTCTTGCGGACGTCACAAATTCACGACTTACGAGATTTGCTTCCCATATGAATATATATATATATATATATATACATATTAATATATATATATATATATATATATATATATATATATATATATATATATATATATAAATATGGGGTTAGTCTTAATTAAAATAAAATACTCGACTAATTGCTGTCCGTTCATTTACATATACTAAAACTCATGCGACAACCCTCCGATATATATATATATATATGTTCTCGGTGTACATTAGACGTTTCTGATGAACCAGGCAAATGATCATCATCATGAAAATTTGATGGAGAGCATATTTCTCTACGCAACTACAATATTTTCGATAATGCGGTACTGCCACTTCTATTAGAAGGTATGAGCAACTTTGATATTTCAAAGAGAACACCCTGTATATAACATTATTAGGATCTACATCAATTTCCTGATAAATTCTTCCGATATTTTGGTACCAACTAGACGGGAGAACTTGAAAGGCTTTTTGACGATCGGTGGATAAGGCGTTTGGGATCGTGGGATTTGTCAGCGAGATCATCCGATTTTACTCCATTAGATTTTCATCTGTGGGGTATGATCAAATGAAAAGTACATAAAACACCCGTAAATTCAAGAGACAATATTACAATAATGCAATCACATCTTGAATTAGCTAATATGAATTACTACTTATTTCAATAAATGACTCCCCCTTCGGCGGTTCACCTGATCTCATATATCCTCGTCCTTGGCATCCAGAATCTTCAAGTAGTTCGTGGAAACATTGAGAAAGCCCAGCGTGATGTATATCAGTCGGTCGTCATATTTCTGGAATTTCGTCTGAATAAAAAACCTTAATATTGTATCTGGCCTGTGCGAGATAAACAATGCAGGAGCGTACTATACTTATTTTCGTAACACTTGTTGAAAAAATAAAAAAAAAAAAAAAATAAAAAAAGAAAGATATTTTGATTCGATAAAAAAAACCTTGTTTTACAACAATTGTTATACACTTTATATATCATATACAATTGTAATTACACAATTTGAGAATTATAACAAAAACTTCTGATTTATTTTATTTTAGTTCCATATTTCAAATTTAATTACTAATCAGAGAAGATATTTGAGCTGATCAATGAGTATTTTTTCTATTATCCTTATTAATTGAGTATGTTAGTAACAATATATTCATTGGTATTTTTATGTATCTCGTTGGTTTATATTTATGTTCATGGATTGTGGAAAAAAAAAGTTAGGGCTCTTTTTTTTAATATTATTATTCAAAGGTCGCTCAAAAACTTCTAATATAAAAATTCAAAATTTTTTCTTGAGTACCTTTAAAAACTTATAATTTATGAAATATTTTCAGGATGTAATTTTTTTTTATATGTACAAACAATTTCCGCCATAAGAAAAAAAAACAAAAAAAAACGAATTTTGACCATTTTCAAAAATTCTTGAACGACCCCTCAAAAATATTCGATCTATCTAAAATATCAAGAGGAAATTTTTATGTATTTCGTGGTATATATTGGTTCATAACTATGTTAAAGGATTGTAGAAAAAAAATTTAGCATTAAAAGTAATATTTAAAGTTAGCTCGAAAACGTCTAATCTATAGTACCCCCCAAGATTCAAAATCCTTGAGCAACCTTTGAGAACTTTGAGCTAAAATTTTCAGGATGTAATTTTGACCATTTTCGAAATTGTAAAAATTCTTGAGCGACCCCTCAAAATTATTCGATCTATTTAAAATTTCAAGAGGGCTCCTCGCTCACATTAAAATAACATATTTCCATGCGAAACTTGAAAAAAATTTGGTCAAAATAGGTCACCCGAATATACAGGGTGGCCCACCATATTCGCCTCGGTATTTCTACGAGAAATGAAGAGAGTTAGGGATAAACATTTAGCACAGTCATATGTGGGTCCATGAGGAGCATATTCCAAAATTATTTTGAAATATATAGGGTGATCCCCAAAAAAATTACATACCAAAGTTATATTTTTTCTTATGGAACACCCTATATTTTTTTATATTTTTAGATACTACAGACAAAATGAAGTTGAAGTTTCCCATACTTAAAACTAACCGTTTCTGAGAAATTTTGAGAAATTTAAAAATACAGACCATAATTTGAAAATTGTTTTCACCCTGTAGCGTGTAACGAGCTGCTCGTGATTAAATGTACTGCTTAGCTCAAAGGTTAAAGTTCTAGCGAATCTACGTATTCCTTAATAAAAAGGTTTTAAAAACGCTTTTTAAGCTTTTCATTACAATACAGTATGTTTCATTTTCAAGATCAAAAATTACTCAAAAGTAAAATATAAAAACGCCTTTTGTGTAAAAAGCAGAAGAGATAGGTATAGGGAACCTTGATATAGTTTTGAAGGGAATCTAATTCTGCGTCAAATTACGCCACTAAATATGGAGTGTTCCATTCAACTTTAAGAAGTTATTTAATTAAATGTGTGTCCAAATTTTGAGGCAATTTTTTTCTCCACTCTGTATAATATTGCATTAAAAATTTCATGTAGTAGTTAACTTTAACCTTTGAGCTAAGCAGTACATTCAATCACGAGCAGCTCGTTACACGTTACAGGGTGAAAACAATTTTCAAATTATGGTCTGTATTTTTAAATTTCTCAAAATTTCTCAGAAACGGTCAGTTTTAAGTATGGGAAATATAATAGTAACTCACCTTTATTTTGTCTATAGTATCAAAAAATATAAAAAAATATAGGGTGTTCCATAAGAAAAAATATAACTTTGGTATGTAACTTTTTTGGGGATCACCCTATATATTTCAAAATAATTTTGGAGTATGCTCCTCATGGACCCACATATAACTGTGCCAAAAGTTTTTCCCTAACTCTCTTCATTTCTCGTAGAAATACCGAGGCGAATGTGGTGTGACCCATTTAAAATGGAACCACCCCTGTAGAATACGCATTTTTCAATCATTCTCAAAAAAATTCATTTGTTTATATTAAACATCAAAAACTGTATTTTGTCACAAGTTTTCATAACTTTAGTTTCATTTCCAAGGCACTCTATGGTTTTTTTTCTTTGTCAAAAACGGCAAAAATTTATTAGGCAATTTTTTTTTTCAAATTTGTAGTCACTATAAATAAAAACCATCAAAATTTCATAAAAAAATATTGGTTAACAACGAAGTTACAACAACCTTAATTTTGGAAACAAAGTATTTGATTATAATTTTTATTTAGATTATAGACATATTGAAAATCTGGCAACACTGTCGATACAAAGTAGATCATCAGTGAACTTGTACAGTGAAAATCCGAAGTCAATAGCTCATCCCGTTCTACAGTTATAACTCCTGAAAGTATGGTAATGTGAGCGATTTGAGGTTGAAGCGATTTTGTAATAAAATCTGACTACGCCACTGGATTTGTGCCGAAATTACCCTCAACAAATAAGATCTATTGTAAAAAATATTCGGAAGAGATACGATTAATGTGTTGGAGTAAATGGAGGTTTGGTAAAATTTTACAGTAATGTTTATTTTAGTTTCAGTTTTTGCTTAATGACGTTTTATTGTTGAATAAATACTTTAAAACTTGTTTCTGTTCATTTCGTTTTTGGCGGCTATGGAAGAATGTACTACTGTATAACTTGAAAATGAATTTCAAATTTTCTGTTCTTTTAGAATACACTTATAACCTACACTCAATTAAATGATTTTAATTTACAAATCCAGTGGCCTAGTCAGATTTTTATTACAAAATCGCTTCCACCACAAATCGCTCACATTACCATTCTTATAACTGTAGAACGGAATGAGCTATTGACTTCGGATTTTCACTGTACAAGTTCACTGGAGTTCTATTTTATTGTGCAAATAGCTCCGAAGAAATTTTTGAAAAAGTCTTCGTTACACCATTTTACATCTACATTTGGCTAGTTTTGATGATGGCTGGAATACATATGCCCTTGCTCTATAGAGTTGATAGATTTAGGAGATGTGGTGATCATGTCATAGTTTCTCTACCAGAATTATAATACCCAAGTGATTAGGACACAAAGATGGAATATTTTATAGAAAATGTAAAAAATAAACTTTTACAATTATATTCTGATCAAATACATTGAATTTGAAAAACAGGAACCAGAAATTATCAAACAAATGACACTGAATGTGGGAATCAAGGTACAGACATTTTTGGGAAAGCTTTATCCTATAGAACAAAAAAAAATGCGAAAGCTCATGATTCCCCTGTATAATTCATATTCACAGGTAATTTGGCAATCGACGCGTATATTTTTTATGTGAAAATTACCATTGTGTCAGATGCAATTTTAACCTTGTGAATACATGCCTACGTTGAATTACTATAATTAAATATGGATAACTCGTTTACATAATTGATGTCACACCACATTGATATAGAGAAATTCAACAAAAATCGAGGATGCTCGCAACAATACAATTCATCGCTGAAAGTTATCTTTGTTTTTTGAGACGGGAAATTAGGTGGCGATTTTTTTCACATAGAATCGTTCGTTCTGAAAATGAGGAAGATGCAAATGTGCACCTTGATGGTAACGAAGGGAAAATCGCCCTGCTAAAATTTTGTACAAATTGAGTAAAAATTGTAGCTCAATCATGACAGGAACAAATATGGATGTAGTGGCCGACACTAGACACGTCGAACAAGTAACTGCGCTTATGTAATTGATATGTAGCTCGATATCTGTTCTGCAACATATTTTTATAATAAATGTTCCTCATTCTTCCATTTTGTCTGATTCATTTCTAACACTCTATCGACAATAAGTATAAGAATATATAACATACAAACACGTAAGTGGGTATAATGAATTTGGATACTTCGGATCGGAATAAAATTAAAACGATTGACAGTTTACTGTAAAATATGTCTGTTGCAGCTCGATTGTGAGCACGTGACATCTGAATACTCTCTATTAGAAAAATATTATAATTTTGGAAAAAATTCGCCTTTGAAATTATGTACTTGGATCACTCAAACATTTATTTATCAATTTTGGTTACTTGAAACCAATACTCACGTGATGAATTATTACGTTTGATGCAGTATTGACGACAAATAAATCTTTATTGAATGCTTCCTTCATTTCTCTGATAATGGCGACCCAGCATATTCCTGTAAATATGGCGGCTTTTGGAGAATATAACTTCAAGGTGGCACAAACTGAAAATATACCACTTTAAAGTTTCTCTCATCATAACATGGCCAGTGGAACTTACTTATAATTTTTTCTACCACTAGAAAGTGGCGCTCACGTCGCAGGCCCATGACTCACCACTTCAAAGTTATAACCTAAAAATGAAAAAAGATCTTAAGGGTTATTTCTAATTGTTCCTTTTCCTATTTCTTAATATCTTCAACTCACAAAAACTCATTGTTACATAGCCCTGAGGATGAGAATAGTTTTTCTCCAACCAAACTAACCCAAATCCCAAAAGACCTTCTGAATATTTTTTGTTCAAATTGGATCACTAACCTTACTAAAATTGAAATAATTTCGTTCAACAAAAACCTTCTCTTTGTTGCAGTTGATGATGCAAAAGCGAGACATAATTCTCACGGCCGTTTTTTCGAGTCTTGCCGCACTCATCCTCATAGCCGGCATTGGCGCGGCATGTTACTTCTTCCAGAAGAGGAGGCGCAAGCGGGACGAAGAGGAAGAAGACTCCCAAGAGGTGGCATCCACCAAAATCGAAGTGACTCAAGAGAAGAAATCGAGACTCAACGGGTTCCTGTCCCTGAAGACGCCTCTCATTTCGACAAAAACGCTAGGGTGAGCACTTGAGAAATATATTTGTTTTAGATTCACGCATTCTGGAATACCCATCGCAAAATATTACACTTTGAAAGCTCATTTGCATTACACTTTGCGATACTTCGGTGTTGAGCAGATGTGAATCCACAGTGCGTAACTCGTACGATTATAGTCTTAATATTGACTGCTAGAGTTCATTTACCACTCGAAAAATGCATCCAAATCGAAAAATATATAAGGTGTTATGTAATAAGTGTCTGATATTCTACAGGACGATTCAGTTATTTATAAGGTGAAAAGATCATATGAGCATGGGTCCACGAGGCCTTCATTTTTGAGTTACAAACTGTTAAAAATTTATTTTAATTTTGTTTTTTCGTAAATAATTTCCAAAATAGTGTCGATATTTGGACGGAAATTCGTATTTGGGGATTTTTCAATATGAGAAATTCAAATTTGATCTTAGTTTGGCACCGTAGGGGGCACCGCTTACAGGTCTTTGTCTCTTTTGGGTAGTCACAACTTTGCATGTATGCATGTATGCATCACATTTTCTAGAAGAAAAATTGGTTCCTCTATAATTTTTACGTGATAATGGTATGTTTTTCAAAAGTCGCTACAAGCAGCCGTTTTCGAGATATTTTGATTTGAATTAATCGATGCATCCAATCTTCTTCTCATTGATTCGCGAACTCTTTGAAAATGAAAAAGTATCAAGTAGGCTAGTGAGTTTATTCCAATGTTTTTTTTGTTTTATTTATTATTATTGTGATTATTTGTTGAAAAATGGTAAACTTTACCAATGCAGAGTATGCTGACATTCATTTTACATACAGACTTGCTAACGGAAATGCATATGAGGCTAGACGTTTGTATCAGGAGCATTATCCGAACCGCACAACTCCTACTTCAAAAATGTTTTCAAGAATACACGCTCGGTTAAGGGAAACAGGAAGTTTTGAGAAAGCTAGTAATCTGTCGGGTGCACATCGGACGGTAAGAACCCCAGAAACCGAGGAAGCAGTTCTTAATCTGGTAGGAGAACACACAGACGTTGAACATTTTTCATGTTCTGGTATGGAAAATTTCAATTGATAATTTGTTATATCCCTACCATATTCAAAGAGTTCAGGCACTACTTCCTCGTGACTTTCCGTTACGTATCAAATTCTGTCGTTGGTTTCTTCGAAGCCTTATTCAAAATCCTTTCTTTGAAAATCAAATCCTGTTATCCGACGAAGCAAATTTCTCACGCAACGCTATACGGAATTTTCACTACAATCATTTGTGGTCAGAGGAAAACTTTCATGCGATACAGGAATCACATTTCCAAGAACAGTTCTCTCTTAACGTGTGGGCAGGAATCCTTGGAGATTATTTTATATGTTCATTCTCCATTCCGGGAAGATTAAACGAAGAGAGATATCGTCATTTTCTTGAAGATTTGCCTATTTTACTGGAAGATGTGCCGCTTAGACAACGAAATGAAATGTGGTTTATGCATGACCTCAACAGTTTGGATTTTTTCCTGTGGGAACATTCGGAATCCTTAATATAGCAGACACCTATACAAAATGAAAAAGAATTAGGTAATCGAATAATTAACTGTTGTAGAACGATCAAAAATACTCCAGGAATTTTCCAAAAAGTGCGCGAATCAATGGGAAGAAGATTGGATGCGTATATACAGGCAAGGGGACATTTCGAAAATTTATTCAAATCAAATTATCTCGAAAACGATCGATTTTTCCTCAAGAAAATGTGATACATACATGCACGACAAAGTTGTGACTCCCCAAAACAGACAAAGACCTGTAGGGCCAAAATAAGATCAAATTTGAATTTCTCATATTAAAAAATCCCCAAATATCAATTTTCGTTCAAATATCGACATTATTTTAAAAATTATTCACGAAAAAACAAAATAAAAATAAATTTTCAACACCTTGTATATCAAAAATGAAGGAATTGCGGACTAATGCTTATATGAACTTTTCACCTTATAAATAAATGAGGAATCGTCCTGTAAAATATCGGAGACTCATTACATAACACCCTGTATACGCGCAATGTTCAGGAGACTCTAAAATATTATTCTAAACATTGATTAGCCGTCGATTCCAAAGCAGTGAGTATTGAAAAATAAAGCATTCGGTGTTTTGCTGTAAGAATTCGTTATCAAATCATCTCGAAAGGATTACGTATCGTTGCTGAGTTCTTTTTGTAGAAATTAGTATATTCTACGGTTCAGTCATTTGAATTGATTCAAAGAAAGTTACTTCTTTTGATTCATACCATAATTTTAATTCAGTTTCAATTCATGTATGCCATTTTCTCACTTTACAAGTGCTTTCAGGATAGGTACCCTATCATAAATGAAATATTTTGAAAATGAGAGTAATTGTAGGATTTTCCTCAAACTAATAGAGGTTAAAACTCCACCGCAAATTGCATATTCAAATAAAAAAGTTAGTGTCTCAATATTTGAATGTTATAGAAAAATTGTCATTATTGATAATAAAGATAGCAAATGTGAAGCTAAAACAAATGACCTTGACCATCGCTCGGACGCTCTCTAATCGGCAACGTTGAATTGGTGCGCTTGCGCAAAAATGGAGGCGTGACTTTTATTGGTTGATGTTCGGTTGTCATAACTACGTGTTGCCAATATGACAAGAAAAGACATATAGAGCGCAACTTTTTATAGCCCCGTTCCACTGTAAACTTTTGAACGGTTCGACGTAGAATGATGAAAAAAAAAAGGTAGTGTACGATATTACCGATACTACTTTTTGAAATGAAATAGATTGTGATTGCCCGATAGATGGCGCGGGGAAGCACATCAACTTCAAAATTTTAAAAAGCAAGCTGGGTAATGTGGCTGACTGTTGAAAAAATAATTCAATTCTCTTTCCAAACATATTTATTTCGTTAATATGTAACTTTGCCTTCCCTTCCTTAATTTTTTTGAAAAATCCTCAAATATCAATTTTCTTTCAAATTTCGACATTATTTTGAAAATTATTCACGAAAAAACAAAATAAAAATAAATTTTTAACACCTTGTAATCAAAAATGAAGGCATTGCGGACCCATGCTTATATGAACTTTTCACCTTATAAATAACTGAGGAATCGTCCTGTAAAATATCGGACACTCATTACATAACACCCTGTATACGCGCAATGTTCAGGAGACTCTAAAATGTTATTCTAAACATTGAATAGCCGTCGATTAGACAGCAGTGAGTATTGAAAAATAAAGCATTCGGTGTTTTGCTGTAAGAATTCCTTATCAAATCATCTCGAAAGAATTACGTATCGTTGCTGAGTTCTTTTTGTAGAAATGAGTATATTCTACGGTTCAGTCATTTGAATTGATTCAAAGAAAGTTACTTCTTTTGATTCACACCATAATTTTAATTCAGTTTCAATTCATGTATGCCATTTTCTCACTTTACAAGTGCTTTCAGGATAGGTACCCTATCATAAATGAAATATTTTGAAAATGAGAGTAATTGTAGGATTTTCCTCAAACTAATAGAGGTTAAAACTCCACCGCAAATTGCATATTTGAATAAAAAAGTTACTGTCTCAATATATGAACGATATAGAAAAATTGTCGTTATTGATAATAAAGACAGCAAATGTGAAGCCAAAACAAATGACCATGACCATCGCTCGGACGCTCTCTAATCGGCAACGTTGAATTGGTGCGCATGCGCAAAAATGGAGGCGTGACTTTTATTGGTTGATGTTCGGTTGTCATAACTACGTGTTGCCAATATGACAAGGAAAGACATATAGAGTGCGGCTTTTTATAGCCCCGTTCCACTGTTAACTTTTAAACGGTTCGACGAAGAATAATGAAAAAAAAAAGATTGTATGATATCACCAATACTACTTTCCGCCCCCCCCCCCTCCTCCCTATAACTTTTGAACGGTTCGACGAATAACAATGAAAAAACAAGGTATTCTATGATATCACCGATACAACTTAGTCGACTTAATTTTTTTAAATGGCATGGGGGGTCATGTGGCACATCGTTGAAAAGATAGTTCAATTCTCTTTCCAAACATTCAATTGTTTTCATCATTTCGTTGATTTGTTTCTCCACAATGTGCATTTGAAATGTCAAACAGGTGTGCATCTGAATGGTACCCTTTTCTTGATAACTTTTGAACGGTTTCATATGAAACAATGGGACAACAAATATTTTGAATGGTATAACCGATCCTAGTTTTTGGGAGAAGAAACATTACAATTACTCGACAGAAGGCGCTGGGGGCATAACAATTCGAAAATTTAGAAAGGCAGAGGTCGAGTTGCACACCGTTGAAAAGGTAATTCAATCATAGTTCCAACCATGGTAGTTCTACGGAATCACAATTGCGATAAATAATACTGAATACGGTCAATAGAGGAATACTCATTACATAAATGATTTTTCATTTTAGAATTCGTTTCAAAGCTTAACTAGGTAGAAATTTTGAATCCATACAGTAATCTAATTTTTTGAATTGATGAGAAAAATCCATATTGAAGTAAACAAAAGACACTCAATTCACTAAATGATTTTCACCAAACTGGGTTTACAAAACTACGACACGTGTTTCGCTTTACCTTTTAGAGCCTTTTCAAGAGATTACACCCAAATAATACCAAACTCATTTACTTTTAATGACCATAATTATAAAGGGTATCATTTATCCGGTTTAGTATACTGATAATCAAGCAGTAACCTAGAAATACCCATTATGAAATTGCATTATTTTGTCGATGTTTGAGAATTTCTAATGTAACAATGATTATATCATTACTTACCTGCTCTTCATATTATCGCATTTGTATTTGAAGAAGAGTTTCATTCTACTTCTACTAGTATTATTTTGGATTTGAAACATTATCATGGTTGGTGGTCGTCGTATCGAAGAAAAAACTGAAGCAATCTACATTTTTGGTGAGGCCCGCGGGAACTACCATACAGCAGGGAGAATTTTCAATGAAAAATTCCCTAATCATCCAATAACTCTAAAGTATTTGAGGGAACTGATTGAAAAATTCAACAGAACTGGCACTGTTCATAGGGCCAGTGGAGCCGGCCGATAATAAATTTTTGAGGAGACGTAAGTTTCGGTAATTGCGGAAATGGTGGTTGATCCTCAACAAAGTACCTCACTTGTAGCAAATACGATTGACGTATCAACATCGATAGTAAAAAAAGCAGCAAAGTCACATATCAACGAAATGAAAAAAGTTGATGTTTGGAAAGAGAATAGAATTATCTTCTCAACTATGTGCCTCATGACCGCCCATACTATTTAAAATTTTGAAGTTGATGTGTCCCCCCGCCCCATCTATCAAGCAATCACAATGTCTTTTATTCCAAAAAGTAGTACCGGAGATATCATTTAAAACCTTGTTTTTTCATTGTTCTACGTCGAATCGTCCTAAAGTTAACAGGGGGGGCTATAACCCGACTTCACTTTCATTGCATTGCTCTCATGGCCAGTTATCGATATTCGTAGTTGATAAATTTATGTCGTGTAACGATTACAACGGTTGAAAAAAAAGAAGAAGAATTTTTGTCTTCCTATCCACAATGACTTCAAAAAGTATCTGTAATGCAGACCAACGTTGAAGGTTTGCAAAACCAATTTCAACCAACCAGCAAACAGTACCAAAAACCCATGCTTGGCACTTAATGTCTTATTTCAATTTCTTGCTCTTGAGCAAATGGTTGGTGCTCATAGAAAAATCGAATATTAGGGAAGTATCATGAAATATTTAATGTTTCGAATGTTATTATTATATACTTTTACAGAGCTTTTGACATCTCTAAATGATTAACTGTGATATATTCAACATGATATTGAAGGTTAATCAGAAAGTTCACAGGAAAAAATCAGCATTCTTTTTCTATATGGACATCTCTCATTGAAAGTTGTTGAAAATCAATCAAGTATATTTTTCAAGTGGGAAACAAATATCAGATATACTCAGATATTATGTGGTTATCCTAGTCTGTAGCGGGATTGGGTGAAATACAAACTGTCACAATCACATTCCTAGAAACAAGCACGTATCCAGAATGTTTTGTCGGGGGGTCCAGGTCCAGGCAAATGATTGAAGTATCACGTAAACGGACAAGTACTTGCCACAAATACTCCACTGTGCGCCGCTGCGATGACCGTCGAAATGTCCTGCCACCCGCCTGCCCCGCAGATCTCAAATGTATGGGACAAAAACGCATTTTTAGCGCTGGATTTTGTGTGTTGTATCTAATCTCTTCAACATTTTAGGGTGGGGGTCTGGACCCCCTGCCCTCTCATTTTTATATATATATATATATATATATATATATATATATATTATTTTATAAATATAAAAATATTGGTCTTCACTTTTAATATATATTGACCATATATTTATTCGTTCACTATCAATATATATATATATATATATATATATATATATATATATATATTGTTATGTAATGTTGATTTTAATAAAATGAATTTTGTTAACTTTTTATTTATTATTATTATGCCTACAAATATCTTTTTGCACCGCGTTGGGCGCCAATTGTAATATAATTTGAATTGTGAAAACAATTGTTGTTGATTTCGTCCAGTTTTGGGTTCTAATTGATATGATATGTGATAGATAATTATTTTCGCCCTGTATAATATATTGTAATGTAATAATAATTGCTAGCTAACGTCACTGTTTTCTCGTCACGATGCTGCCAATTGTTATTACCCTTTCTTACCACGACTAAACTCAGTTGGTACGCCTTTCGTCTCAGATAGCCGGTCCTGGCAACAGAGCCACTGTCTTGTCTTGATGTTCAACCCAAACTATTTTAGTTCAGAGTTAATAAGTAAGATATACAGATCATTGTGGAAAATAATCCAGAAATTATCGAAAAACTATTATTTCCTTTATTCAGGAAAACTTATATTTACCTGGCCTACGATAGATAACTCATACTATAATCTATTGACAAATTTTCATAGAAAATAATGAAACAGTGATGGATACAGTATACATAACCTCACTTTTTCTTTGAGGTTGGAAGAATTCTTTTATAGTTCAATACCCAAAATAAAATAGAGTTCTTCAAATACGATACGGGTTACGTTGTAAAGTTATTCAGTTTGTGATGTGCACTAAAAAGTTTATACCTTGAGCTGGAACTGTCGCTGTTACAATACACGCCAAGAATCTGAAATCCTTTTTCAATCTACTGCTCCCAGGAACTCTCCATTACAAAAGGAAACCATACAAATTCCAGAAATCAGCTTGGAAACAGTTTTATGTGGAGTACATAAAAGGTAATCTTGTTTTCTCCTATTTATTTTTGTCGAAATGCTCTTGAGGTTGAATTGTTTAGTTTATTATAGACAAAATACCTTGTGTTCGTGAAAATCTTGAAAGGAATCTCTCCTAAAATTTTGTACGTGGCGTTGTTTTCTAAAATTTTTTCAATCTCCTCTAGCTTGTTATTTCATTCCCCTGGATACATTTCTGTTTTGTCCATTTCATTTGAATTTTCAAACTCGCGCACTTTCTTGTCACATTATCACTCTTTTGGTGTTATTTGAAAAAACTTATGAACTAAAATATTTTACCTTTCTTAAAAACTATATACAATATTTGATGATAATTGTTTTATATCACAGTTCTTATTTTTCCACAATTTCCAATCTTACATCTGACCATACTGTTTCCTGATTGGCTATTATCATCAATGAGTTTGTTGTTCTTCCATTGGCTATTTTTAGTTAGATACAATTTCATATACTGTATGTTTCAAGTTTATAATTTTGTTGCTCACATTTAATTCAAATGATTCTGTGAATCTAATTTTTTGTTGTATTTTGAACAATTATGGTTGTAATCATTTTGACAATGTGTGAAAATGATTGCATTATAGTATTTGCATATTTTTACCTATCAATATTATACAGAGGCTTCATAAAGGAAATAGAATCTCAAAATAAAAAAATATCTCATGAACTACTAACTATTACGTAATTAAAATATTACTGTTCCTTCATAACATAACAACATTCCTAAATTTATATTCAATATTCTTCTACTAGTTAGAAAATCTTGAATATCAATTTCTTTATTTACAGTTATTAAATCTACATTAACTAATACTATTTTTTTTTTATTTCAGGAAACTATACCTATGCTAGATTTCCCACCAGTTAAAAAAAAAAACAAGTTTTTCAACGATTACTATTATTTACAACTACTAGTACTACGTTCTTTCGTTCCAGAAAAACTTGACTTCAGACATCTCTTTGTATCAAGAGAGAAAACTTTCCAAGATATCTTCATATATGACATTTTATATTTTATGATTATCTAACTTTCATTTTATATTTCATACTGATATATATTTTTTTTAATATTCATTTGATTTTACAATTACTGGTACTGCTTTCAATTATACTGTTTTATTATTTTTCCTATCTCTTCCTTCAGTTGTTCTTTATTGTTCTTTATATTCATATTGAATTGGATATTTTATTAATTTGATTTTATTTACTTTTATTTTGTATACATACTCTTTCGCTTTTTTTTATTCATACATAATTAACTTATTATATTCATTTATAATTCATTAATATACCTTTATTTTAATTATTAATATACCTTCATTTTATTTATCAATATACCTTTATCATCATCATCATCATATTTCTTATAATATACTTCTCTAGTATTATTATTATTATCATTTCCACTTTCATTTCTCACATACACTCTTTTTATACACAAAATATTTTTATCTTCATTTCTTTTCATTTTTCTTCAAAATTCACATTATTTATTATCCATTTCTATATTTTTCCTTCTTTATAATCTATATTGTTTTTCACTTTACTTTATCTAACTAACCTGTACTAATATTTGTATGAACTTTTCTGTTTTTCAGTATTTTTTATTGTTATTCAATATTAATGTTTTCTTTCTTGAAATATCCACTCGTGTTGTTTTTGTTTCCTCAAATATTTTCTCTCATTGATATATTTTTTCTTTACGTTTGTTTTCCATTTCATTTTATTTTATTCAAATGTTTCTGAAATCATACCTATCTATTCAATTATTTTTTTAACTTTTTTCCTTTTTTATTCCCTAACTTGCCTATTAAATTTCCTAATTTTTTTCATTTTTATTTTTATTTGTCTCTCCTTCTACTACAAACATATATTTTATTCCAAAAATTTTCAATAGAAATTTCATTTCAATATTTTGAACTATTTGTTTTTTCATGATTTCACATTTTTCCTGTTTTTGATATCCAAATTTAGTCAAATTCTTTCCCAATTTTATTTTTGACATTTTACTATCCATTATTATTATTATTTCATTTTTTGTATTACTTTCTTTCATTTTAAAAATTCTATTAGCTCTGTCATTGATTTGCATTACTATTATTATTTCATTATTTGTTTTACTTTCTTTCATTTCAAAATTTTCATTAGCCATTCATACAGTGCTAGTCAAAAGTCCCCTCCCCCCTCGTATCTTTTGAACGGGTATACTTATAATAATGAAATTTGGAGGGTGGAAATAAACGGATGTAGGCTTCTCAACTGGTCATAACAGGTGACGCAATAGTCATAAATGACGTCACAAGGCCACTGTGACCAATAATTTTAAATGGGACCCTATGGCAAGTGACAGCTCGTTTGAAAGGTATTGAAAATACCTATTCAGTCATACCAATTTTGTTTGAGTTTCGGCTGATTTTGATTGATAAATTGAAGAAATACGAAAATTATAGTTTCGCATTTAATTAATAAAGATTTTAAAGTACGCCTCTGGTTAATTGTCAAAAAGGTTGACGTTTTTGAATTCTCTACTTGTCAAAAGTGTTTATACCTTGAAAATTTACCTAAGCTATTGTTTAACGAGACGTTTAAGTGTTTACATAGGCAAAATGGTACGTACTGTAGCCGACAAAGTAGCAGCTATCTTAATAATTGGTGAATGTAGAAACAATTTCCATGCAGCGGAACGACTGTTTAATGAGAGGTACCCCGATCGCCCCATATCGAGGGTTTATTTGAGGGAGCTTCTTCGGAAGTTTGAAGCATCAGGTAGTGTTCAAGATGCCAAACGATCTGGTCGACCAACAATTAGTGATGACAAAAAAATTGACATAATTGGAGAAATGGTAGTAAACCCTACTTCTTCCACAGCCCAAGTTGCGTCTATCTGTGAAGTCAGTCAAAGGACAGTACATAGGGTGTTGGCTCAAAACAAATTTCATCCATACAAATTAAAAATGGTGCACCAACTTTCAGATGATGACCCCGACCGAAGACTAGAATTCTGTGAAACTATGTCCAATAAAATGAACCAACAACCAGGCTACATACAGACAATTTGTTTTAGTGACGAAAGTACTTTCTCTCTCAATGGAAATGTTAACACTCAAAATGTGAGGTATTGGAGTGACACAAATCCTCACATCTTTCGTGAAAAACATACTCAATTTCAGAAAAAGTAAATGTTTGGGCAGGTATTTTGGGAAACCACATAGTTGGGCCTCTTTTTCTCAATGCTAACTTAACCGGTGAATTGTATCTGGAGATGTTACAAAATGATATTGAGGCGTTAATTCTTGAAATTCTAGAAGATAATCCAGATGAATTCGACAACTTGGAAACGTTTCAACAAGATGGTGCTCCTGCACACTATTACGGTGCAGTAAGACGTTACCTAGATGAAGAATATCGTGGTAGATGGATTGGACGACGAGGTTCGATCGAATGGCCAGCTCGGTCACCGGACCTTACACCATTAGATTTTTTTCTATGGGGGTACTTGAAATCTAAGGTTTACGCTACAGCACCTGACAGTATTGCCATTCTGAAACAACGAATTGTTGAAGAATGTAGGGCAATTTCCGCTGACACACTGGGACGAGTACGACAAGAGTTTAGCAATAGGATGCATTACTGCCAGGAAGTAGATGGAGCACATTTTGAACACTTATTATAAGAACTGGTTCTTAAATCTTTATTAATTAAATGCGAAACTATAATTTTCGTATTTCTTCAATTTATCAATCAAAATCAGCCGAAACCCAAACAAAATTGGTATGACTGAATAGGTATTTTCAATACCTTCCAAACGAGCTGTCACTTGCCATAGGGTCCCATTTGAAATTATTGGTCACAGTGGCCTTGTGACGTCATTTATGACTATTGCGTCACCTGTTATGACCAGTTGAGAAGCCTACATCCGTTTATTTCCACCCTCCAAATTTCATTATTATAAGTATACCCGTTCAAAAGATACGAGGGGGGGAGGGGACTTTTGACTAGCACTGTATACATTCATTCTCATTATTATTTTTTTATGTTCTTTTTTTTATTTCAAGATCTTTGTTAGCCACGTACATGTCATTCATTTTTATTATTGTTACTTTATCATTTGTTTTACTTTTTTTCATTTCAATATATATATATATTGCTTTCAACTAATAAATATATGGATCTGAAAAATATATTTTTGTAAAGCAAATAATATATGTACTTTTGAAACAAACGGCACCCTATATAATTCTGCCTTTTTTCATTTCATCGACCGAGTATATGAAAAAAAAACATTATACGTGATAATAATTCCTACATTCGGTTCGCAGTGAAAACATATACAGGGTGTTATGTAATAAGTGTCCGATATTTTACAGGAAGATTCCTCAGTTATTTATAAGGTGAAGAGTTCATATAAGCATGGGTCCGCAAGGCCTTCATTTTTGATATACATGGTGTTAAAAATTTACTTTTATTGTGGTTTTTCCTAAATAATTTTTGAAATAATGTCGATATTTGGACGAAAATTGGTATTTGGGAATTTTTCAATATGAGAAATTCAAATATGATCTTAGTTTGGCCCTTAATTGTAGGGGGTGCCGCCTACAGATCTTCGTCTCTTTTGGGGAGTCACAACTTTGTCGTGCATGTATGTATCACATTTTCTAGAAAAAAAATCGATTCCTTTATCATTTTTACGTGAAAGAGGTATTCCTTCCAAAAGTCGTTACAAGCAGTCGTTTTCGAGATATTTTTATTTAAATTAATCAATGCATATGTTTGTCAAAAAATGATACAATATTGAAAACTTTTTTAAAAATTCAACATAGAAACATTTCAAACTCTAATTTTTGAACAACAATGAACAACGGAACACTAGATATAAATCTAAATAACAATCACAATAAATGTTCGAAATGTCCACATCCTGCCTGTATGCTCACATCCAATCATCTTTTCATTGATTCGCGCGAAAATTCCTGGAGTATTTTGAATCGTTCTACAAGAGTTAATTATTCGATTACTCAATTATTCTTCATTTTGGATAGGTGTCTGGTGAATTAAGGATCTTAGATGTCCCCACAGAAAAAAATCCAAACTGTTAAGGTCTGGTGACCTAGGGGGCCATGGTTGAGACCCTCCTCGACCTATCCAAGTTTGATCACCGTCATGCATAAACCACATTTAATTTCGTAGTCTAAGCGGCACATCCTCCAGTAAAATAGGCATATCTTCTTCAACAAATGACGATATTTCTCTCCGTTTAATCTTCCCGGAATAAAGAATTGACCTATAAAATAATCTCCAAGGATTCCTGCCCACACGTTAAGAGAGAACTGTTCTTGGAAATGTGATTGCTGTATCGCATGGGGGTTTTCCTCTGACCACAAATGATTGTTGTGAAAAATGCGTATAGCGTTGCCTGAGAAATTTTCTTTGTTGGTAAACAGGATTTTATTTTTAAATAAAGGATTTTGAAAAAGGCATTGGAGAAACCAACGACAAAAGTTGATACGTAACGGAAAGTCACGAGGGAGTAGACCTGAACTCTTTGAACATGGTAGGGAAATAATAAATTATCAATTACAATTTTCCATACCAGAACATGAGAAATGTTTAACGTCAGCGCTATTTTTCTGGAGCTTGTTTCCTGGTGTTTTCCTACCAGATTAAGAACTGTTTCCTCGGTTTTTGGGGTTTTTACCGTCCGATGTGCACCCGACTGATGACTATAGCTTTCTCAAAACTTCCTGTTTCCCTTAACCGAGCGTGAATTCTTGAAAACTTTATTGAAGCAGGAGTTGTGAGGTGCGGATAACGCTCCTGATACAAATGTCTAACCTCATACATGTAAAATATATGTCAGCATACTCTGCATTGGTAAAGTTTACCATTTTTTAACAAATAATTACAATAATAATAAATAAACCTATTTAACTATGCGTCAAGATATTTTTTTTTTGACATGACAGCACAAAAATACATTGGAATGAACTTACTAGCCTACTTGATATTTTTATTTTGAAAGAGTTCGCGAATCAATGAGAAGAAGATTGGATGCATCGATTAATTCAAATCAAAATATCTCGAAAACGGCTGCTTGTAGCGACTTTTGAAAAACATACCTTTTTCACGTAAAAATGATAGAGGAATCGACTTTTATCTTAGAAAATGTGTTACATACATGCACGACAAAGTTGTGACTCCCCAAAAGAGACAAAGACCTGTAGGCGGTGCCCCCTACAATAAGATCAAATTTGAATTTCTCATATTGAAAACTCCCCAAAATACCAAATTTTGTCCAAATATCGACATTATTTCAAAAATCATTCACGAAAAACCAAAATAAAAATAATTTTTCAACACCTTGTATATAAAAAATGAAGGCCTTGCGGACAAATGCTTATATGAACTTTTCACCTTATAAATAACTGAGGAATCGTCCTGTGAAATATCGGACGCTTATTACATAACACCCTGTATATCAAACAGTTCACGTTATATTTTATTCATTTCTGAAGTAAACTGGCAGTTAACGCAGTTGATTGAATTTTATTTTGTTTTCTATTTCATTTCAGCTTTGGAAAGTATGAGAAAGTGGAAATAATTTCCGATAAATACTTGGTAATTAATTCGTAATCCGTCATTACCTCAATCTAATAACTGGAATATTTACTGCAAACCAGCATGTAGGTATTTTGATTCTTTTTTTAACTTCAAGGCATGTTCATAATTTTTTATGTCGTCTAGAAAATTGTAATACGAAATAATCTTAACTGCAGAATGTCATTCAATAACACAGCACATTTTTCTTGATTTTATCGAACCGTTCTTAACTTTCGGTATGTTTAACTCCTCAACAATTGCAAGATTAACAATTATTTCAGCAATGGACACTTTTCGTTGTTCACACTTTGGAGGTTCCGGGATTTCGAATGTAGATGTCGCTGACGTCGAGATTTTTCACAATTGGTTTTTCATACTGGATGTATCTACTATGACATACATCACCATCTATCTCACAATACCCCTAGGCTCCAACATTCTCTTGTACTACAAATGTTTGTTCAAACTAGATACCTTCCCAGAGTTCTTCAATTTCACAAAGCGAGTCGCTGAATGCACAGATTCTTGCGAATCGATATTTCGAGAGAGGCGACATCTAGCTTAGTTTACCAGTTTCTATGTCCTGTGAGTTCACCTCGCAAGTGTATTCAAAGTAGGAAAATCATGATTATAAATTCCAGTATCTCTCACTATCGTCAAAATGTTTTGATCAATATGTAAAGTAGGCCACAGTTATGATGTGGCCAAGTCCCGAGAGTCTCAGAGATAACGTGTATGATATGTAAATTCGCCATTTTATCATCCGTAGCTTACTCGTAATTTCCCTTTCTGTAATCTAGCAATTTATTACGGTTAATATTTTATATGTAGAAGTGTCTCTTTCGTTTGGGTACCACAATTAATACAATAATTTCATTATGTTTAGATATGTTTTATCACCTTCCACAATCTGAGAATGAATTAATTTATTTCGTTCATATAGGTATATCATTGTAGAAAGAAAAAAAAGGTTTGCATCAAAAGGTTACAGCATTTACCAAGTGACTGGTGTATTAAGAAATAATAAGTATATAATTCTTCAATGATTCAATTTTCCTATCAGAAAAATAAGCTTGTACATCAATATTCGAAATATTTGCTACATGTGTTTAATAACAAGAATTTTGGATGACTACTTAGTAGATAGCAGATACTGTAGATTATAGTGAAGTCAATACTGATTGGCTTCCTTTGGCGATGGGCCCAGAAGCCTTTTTGCTTCTCTTCGCACTGGAAAATTATTCCAGTGGGTTTCAATATGATCAACTTCGCAGCACGGTACTCTTCCTCGATGTGGGCTTTGAAGAGGCCACTTAAGTGTTTTGAGACAGAAAATTTGCTTTTTCTCTGGCAAGACCGTCTGATTCCTCATTGCCTTTGATTCCCTTGTGACCTGGCACCCATATCAGATTATCCTGATTGCTCGAAACCAGTTAGGGATAGTTTGCAGTTCTAAGTCAGTCTAGACGCACAAGTGTGTGACTTCAGAGCTTTCAGTGCTGCTTGGCTGTCTGATAGGATATAGATTTTTGCCTACCTAGTGCCTCTTGCAAGACATTCAGTATAAGTTTCTGCTTGAAGTATTGTTCTGGCTTTGCTGAGAGATTCGGCGAACTTGAATCTGGGACCAGTAACCCCAACTCTAGCCCTCTCGTCCATTTTCAGCAGACGACAAAAAAAGGAGGAGGTTCTCTAGTCGACGCGTATATTTTTTTTATGTATGACCCCGCATAACTTTTAACAGAGTAGTCCGATTTTAATGATTCTTTTTTTATGGATAGGGTATACTTCGAAGTTAGTCTAATTTGGATTCAGAAAAAATACCCACCTAAGGGCAGAAAAATAGCAGATGATTTATTGATTTCACAACTGGGAACCGATTCTGATGAAACTCGGTACACATATGTAGTTCTGACGACACTTCAACATAACGGAGGCTCGGAATCAATCTGATGATGGAAACGGAAGGCAGTCGAAGGATCTCATCAACGGTTCGCAGCAGCTACCTCGTGTTGGGGTAGTATGTACACGTCCTGACTAACTGACTCACTGGATTGACTGATATTCGATCAACACCCAGATCTAACTGCTGGTCCTGAGAGCTAAAGTTTTGACAGCATATTTTTTTGATATTTTATTCTTTATGAAAGTTGGCTGAGAAGGGGGATGAAAGGGACAGTACAGTTCATTTTGAATTTAGAGTCATGGAAATTAGTATTTGGCCTGTTCTTCACAAATAAAGAAAATTGTGTTTAATGGTTTTTGAAAATTCAACCCTAAAAATTGGTAAAATGGGTGTTGAATGTCTGTGTAGTTTTTTTCAGAGGGAGGATAATGAGAATTGATATTTGGGGGTCTCTGTTACAAATAAAAAATACACGTCTCGGTGTTTTTGGGAATTCATCCCCCAAAGGGGGGTTGAATTGGGATTGGAAGTTTGTATAGGAATTCCGTTAGTTTTCAATTTATGGTTATAAGAATTGGTATTTGAGTAATTTGTGAGGGATAAAGAAATACATGTTTCAGTATTTTTATAAATGCAATGTTTGTGTGAGGGTTCCATTAGTTTTGAAGTAAGGGACATACAAATTGCTATTTGAGGTCTTTGTTACAAATGAAGAAATACGGGTTTCAGCATTCTTGGAAATTCCGTGAGTGAATTTGTAATACTCGTCACAAAAAATACAAAGTTCAACGCACACGGAGTCGCTGGTACCAGCTAGCTATAGTATATAACAGTTAATAATTGAAGTAAGGTGGTTAAGTAAGTATTTCGAAAATAATCCAAATTAAGTAGGTAGTAATTAGTAGATTTCAGCCACAAAAAATTTGGATATCAAAACTTTTTAACAAAAAATTAAACCGACAAAAAAGAAACTGAAAAACAAAACTAAAATGAACTCTTTTAGTCTAAATAACTGAGCTCCCAAATTATTGGTTACTAATTTTGCGTCGGCGCCAAACAAACAATCAACGAAGATCATTAACACTCCGCTGCACGACGGTGGTCTGTTAGTCTCGGCACAATACAATAAACGTTGGTATGTTTGAAATAAATATCATCTAGATCTGCCATCTTATGAACCTGTCAAGTTATTAAGAAGGTATAATTCATACTTTATTTGACAGTAATATCTTTTTTTTATGTTTGGATTCCATACGTTTGTCCCAATAGACCACCGTCGACCGCATATGTAATTTTATTCATATGATGTTTTCATCTAGCGGCGAACGGAAAAAATTTGCTGGGTTGTTATTAGAAGGGCTATGTCACTACGGGGCCACCTCTCCGCGCATCGGTTACTCCCGCACCACCACAACATGGCGGTTTCATGAGAGGGGTGGGGGGGTGGTGGTTGTATGTGGGTAGGGAAAAAGGTGGGGGGATGAGTGGCCTGTGATTGGTCGGAATGGTGGCACCCATGTTGTGTATGGGAGTGTGTGATTGAGAGTGTGGGGGTGGAGAGCTGTGATAGGTCGTGGGCGTGGTGATAGCCGCCGTCCGCTATCCAATAGCCGAGCAGCATATTGAAATGGGGGTGTCAACCAATATCCGTCAACGGCATTGGTCGGACGGAAGTGTCACGTGAATGGCGACGGCCATTTTGGAAAGTGGGAGGAGCCAGCGATGATGCGGCTATGACTCAACCGACAAGTCTTTGCAGGAATATT
>JAFIRS010005776.1:0-49592 GCA_018342105.1 Gonioctena quinquepunctata | reverse complement strand
CAATGAAAATAAAATATAAAAATGTACAGCTTTGTTGAGATTAGTTTCTAAGTTGTTCGTGAATCTTCTTCATGTACTTATATTTCACCCTACAGTATTTATGAACAACTCAGAAACTAATATCAACAAAGCTGTGAGTTACTCATTACCTTGAGGTCCTAAGGACAGAATTTTTGTAAATTTCCTCCATTTCAGTATCCCTGAAGATGAAAATAAAACATTCCGAAAGCTTGGACAATCTTTGAAGAGTACACTTCTTGCTGCATATACCAATATTTGAGCTATACACATATATATTTATATATATATTGTTCTGTTGTATATGATTGTTGGTGAGTTTTTTTTCATTTATAAAGACAACTCCGGCTATGATGCTTGTAACCCTTTTTCCCTGTACACTTTACCTCTCTTTTATTTTTTTTTATTTTACCTTTTTTCAGCTATGTTGGTACGCCTATGTAGAGAGAATGATTGCAGCTAGTTGTTTTCTTGATGTCAATATACTGTTTATGTTAGAAAGATTGATTGTAAAATAATCAAATATTAAATGATGAGTACAAAAATAGTAAGATAGTTGTTTTTTATTGAAATATTACTTAAAACAACCTATACCTGCGATATCCATCTTATTCTAGTAATACCTTTAAACCAATCAAAATTGAAAACTTTACACTTGCTTGCTCATGTGCAATAATAGAAATATTCCAAAATAAATATTTATAGGTTATTTTCAGTCTTTTTGATAAACTGAAGAAGAATATTTCTACTCAAAATGATGTGTTTTTGTAATCAAACCAAGGATGCGATAGTTTGATGAATATTCCCACTTGATTGAGTTTATGAAAAACCTGTTATGAGTATTTCTTGCACTCACACGACTCCAGGAATGTTCGGTGGTTAGTTTGAATTGGATGTCTTGCAAAATTCGGCCACCTTACTGCTAGTGGAGTGAAAAGTTGGGACTTTCCATTTTTCTATTCTTAAGTTTTATTATTTTGATCATTTGGGAGAAAAATAATATGACATTTGCCTGTAATGTTTCCTTTTGGTTCTAAATTTGTATACAGGATGTTTCTTGCAAATAAATATAATGTTTGGTTGAATTCTGAATATTTATTTCTAAATTTGAATTTGTATATTTTTATAGGTTATGCCAATTGAAAACAGTCATAGTAGGTTTTTATGTACTTTTTAAATATCATTGTGCCCTATTTTTACTTTTTTATTTGACATATATACCATAACTATTTCATTAGTGAATCTTTATAATTTCATTACTGTACCAAGGTTATAAATATTATTTTCCTTTTGTTTCAGATAAAACCTATCATTGGAAATCTTTTATTAAAATTGGAAAATCATCAAAATGACATTCTTCATATAGTTTGTTGAATTGATAAATACTTTCTATATTAAAAACTCCTCTCAAAGTTTTATCATATGGATTAATTATTCTGTAGCTATTTTTAGCCTCTTAGTTATCTATTTCATATGGTTCTTCAAAAGGTTATTGTAATTTTGCACATATTCCTTGTTTAACATTAGCTACTCTAACCATAACTAAATCTCCTTTTTTAAATCTTGTTCGTTTTGTTCCACGTTTATTTTTCCTTTTTATATATTTGATTGCATTTCTTTGAATTTTTCCATAATCTCATTTAAAATTCTACCATTCTTCATCCATTCTCCTAGTCATGATAAATAGTGGACATTCTTCTGCTATAGTACTTCATAGAACTTTCAAATATTCTTCTACTCTTTCTATTTTCTCATCCCATAGTCTATGATTTTCCTGTGACGTTAATCTTAAATATGTTAACACCACTTTTATATATCTCTCTGTAGGATAGATGAAGGATGTCTAATACTAGTAAAATTCAATTGTAAATGAAAATGTTTTCCTCTGATCATCAGTAAAATATGTTGCATTATCAAGAATAATCTGTTCTGGTTTTCCTATTTCTACTATACATTTCGTTTATAACTTTTTGGCTGTCTCAAAATTAGTTTTCTTAGTAGGATATAGTTTAATGAATTTTGAAAAATGATCCACTATTACAAAAATTTGTTTATTGTTATTTTGACTTTTTATCAAATTGCTGACAAAATAAATAAAAATAGTTTGTGAAGGTCTGTTAGTAATTATGCTTCTGGGTTCATTTTTTTATGTTTTCTCAATTGACATCTTGTTATTATATCCTCAGTTGTTTCTATATCTCGTAAACATATGTAATTGTCCCTGAATATCATCCAAGTTTTCCTGATTCCTATATGTAAATATTTTTCATGAATGTTATTAATTATTCTTTCAGATAACTCTTTTGTTACTACAAATTTTCCATTATCAACTTTATTTATTATTCCATTCATTTCTATGGTTCCTCTTTTGTTTTTATTTGTTAATTTATTTTGATCAGCTATTATTGTATCTGAATGAAATAACCCTGTATTATTTTTTAAAACACTTACACCTATTCAAACTTGTCTTGGAGTATTGATTCATGCATTTCCATCCTTGTTATAGTATCTGTTATTAAGTTTTGTTTTCCTGGAAGGTGTCCAATTTCAAATTTATATTCCTGAAGTAATGATGCCCATCTGTGTACTCTGTTACTAGCATATTTACAATTTACTATTGACATAAGTGCTTCATGATCTGTTTCTATATTAAGTTGAAATTCATACTGTGGTATTGTAATTTTATTTAGTTCCCTGGCATCTGAACATAATCTAAGATCACCATTTTTCTTTATCTAAAATTAAAAAAAAAACTATTTTTTCTCTTACTTGCTCCCTATATTTATATGGTATTGGATAATTTTTAGATCTGAATTTCTCTATTTCATTCACCTCTATTTTGTGCACATACTCTTTTGCTATTCTTGGTTCATACATAATTAACTTATTATATTTATTCAATATTTCTTCATCACATTTATATTTCTTATCATATATTTCATTATTATTATTATCACTTTCATTTCTCACATTCATTTTTCTCATACACAAAATATTCGTCTCTATGTTCTCTTCTTGATTTTCCTAAAAAAATTCAAAACATTTACCATCATTTCTATACTTTTTCTTTCATAATCTATTGAACTTTAATTTTTTCTAATTGATCTGTACCTATAATCACATGAAATTCCATGTCTTCAACTACCAGTAATTGTAATTCAATATTTTTGTGATCTCCACATTTAAATTTATGTATTGATTGGTTTCTGCTTATTGTTTTCCATTGATTCCTATCAAATTTGTTTGAGGCATCTTCACAATTGTATTTTTAGTTTTATTTTATTTATTTTCTTTCATTAAAGATGCTTCTGATTCTGTACCTATTAAAATTTTTACTTTTTGGTTCCCTATATTACCTATTAATATAATTAAACCTATTAATCGTTCATTTTCTATATTTTCATTTAACATTATAAATTCTATTGGGTATTCATAATTTGGTGAGTCCAGATTCCCATATGGCTGTTCTAATAAAAATTTTGTTTGGTTGGTATTTCATTTGCCTGATTATCTTCTATATTTGCCCCTCTCTTTCATTGATTCATTCCATACTATTTATTCTCCTATGAAAATAGTCTTGTTTTATATGTTCGTTGTTTTTCATGATTTTGTTGTCTCTCCTTTATTAACTGTTCTGTTCTTGATATTGATTTTGATATTGATTCCATTTTTATTTTTTTTATTATTTATTATATATTTTAATTTCTATTTTATTTTTATCATCCTATTCTTTCTATAATTATTTTGATTTTGCATGTATCTATTATTATTTTGATTATGCATGTACCTATTATTGTTTTGATCAGTATTATGTTGGTATCGATAGTTACTTTGTATATTTCTATTTTGATTATTATTTTGATTATTATTTTCCCATCTTCTATAAGCTAATCTCAATAAATACTCACTTAATCTATCCATGCATGCTTATTATTTCAAAAACTTCTTGTCTGAAATGCCTACTTATATTCCCTAATGTTTCCTCTTCTCTAATTATTGGATTTAGATATTGTGACATAGCAAAAAGTTGTATTGCATAGTTATTGTAATTAATACTTTTATTTTCGTCAAATTTGCCATATTGTAATTTATCCCTAACTATGAGTTTAGCATTCTCTCCCCACTATTGTCTTATGAATGAATGTTCAAAATCATCAAAACTATTTATGTTTTTCTCTTGACTATCGAACCAAATACAAGCTTGATTATTTAAATGTTGTCTAATAATTTCTTTCAATTATTCAGTAGCAGTTACATTCTTTATTTTATTTTTTATCATTTCAATAAAAGTTATGGGATGTAATTTCTTAATATTTCCATCAAATGTATTATTTATTTGCATTTTAATTCTAGTTTCAAAATTACTATTTGTTTTTCTTTTTTCTAATTGTTTCATTTTTTCTTCCATGTTTTTAATTTTTTTTTTTTGATCAGTGTTAAAATATTTCTCTCTTTAATTTGTAAAATTTCATTTTCCACTATAATTATTTTACTATTATTATCTTTTTGTTGTGCTTCTATTTTTTCATCAACCCTATTTATGCCACTCTTGATTCTCTGATTAGTATTATCAAGATCTATTTTTATATCTTGCAATTTTATTTTTATTTATTTAAATTTTTGTGACATATTAATTATAACAAAAGAAACTCCGGCTATGATGCTTGTTACCCTTTTTTTCCTGGACACTTTACCTGTCCTTTTTTTACCTTTCTCCAGCTCAGTCGGTACGCCTATGTAGAGATGATTTTCTCAATCTCAGGAGAATTGCAGCTGCGCCATCTAGTTGTTTTCCTGATGTCAATATTCTGTTTATGTTAGGAAGATTGATTGTAAAATGATCAAATGATAAATGATGAGTCCAAAAATAGTAAGATAGTTGTTTTTTATTGAAATATTATTCAAAACAACCTATGCCTGCGATATCTATCTTATTCTAGTAATACTCCCACTCAAAATAATGTGTTTTTGTAATTATACCGAGAATGTGACAGTTCGATGAATATCCCCACTTGATTGAGTTTATGAAGATAAAATACGTGTTATGAGTATTTCTTGCACTCACACGAATCCAGGAATGTTCGGTGGTTAGTTTGAAGTGGATGTCTTGCAAAATTCAGCCTCCTCACTGCTAGTGAAGTGAAAAGTTGGGACTCTAACCTCCAATTCTTGGTGAGTGGTTTCTTAGTAGATTTTGCTCCTGATTTGTTACCAAGTTGATTGTATGCATGAATGTCTCTCAAATGCCTCAGTTATAAGCTATTTCCTTCGAAATTGATCATAGAAATGTACAGTTCTGCTTCATTTTCATTTCTCGACTACTCTTATTTTTCTTTCCCCTTGGTAACCATCACTTTTTGTTATCTTTCATCAGTTTTCACTATTAGCACCTTTTTTAAACACATTTTTCAACTTCTTACAGATTAAACTTATGTTATTTACAAATTTGATTTCTACACATAGTACTATTAAATTTTTAAATTGCATTTTCCTTTTTCCATTCTCAAATTTTATTATTTTGATCATTTAGAAGAAAACTAATATGACATTTGCCTGTCATGTTTCCTTTTGGTTCTAAATTTGTATACAGGATGTTTCTTCCAAATAAATATAATGTTTAGTTGAATTCTGAATATTTATTTATAAAGGACCCTGCACTTTTTATATGTAAAGTGGCGACCGGTCAAATTTTCTGAAACTTTGGTATGTTGTTGTACTCGACCTAGTAGCCGAAAGTGTCAGTGGGCACAACTCAATCCTATGACTAGTTTCCTAGATACGGGGTGTTAAAGTTGAAAAATGCCCAGTTTTCCGGAATGTTTTTTCTTTAACTTAGGAGATAGATTGAATTTCTGTTGCATACACACGTTTACTACATGTTTTAGTAATGCATTAGTGAATACGTACAATTGAAAATATTTATATTTGCAGGGTGATTCACAAATGTATGACGGTAGTTTTTTGCAAAATCTCACTTTCTCTACTGTGACGTCAGGGAAGCATATTTTTGAAAGGTTCTCCTCGATATAGTATTTTGACGAGGAAATATTGCACAGTACACATTTCTTATACAGGGTGTTTCATAGAGAGAACCAATAGACAATTTTTTTTAGGGTTAATTCATAACCCTGTATTTATTTTGGAAAGGTAATACCACAAACATATGTGTGTCTCTAATCTCCAAAATATTCAGGGTGGTTTATTTATAGGAAGGTATTCAATTTTGAGAAAAGTACAAAAACCATGAACAACCTGTATTCTAAAATTTCCCTGGTCAAATGAAACTATTTTCTCACTATATAATGATTTTTATAACATCTTGAGAGGTATGCATTCTTCATCCGATACTATGACCAGTTTTCGAAATACAGGGCGTTAAAGTGAACAATTACTGATTTTATCAGTATTTTCTTCAAAAAAATCTGGAATGATTTTATGTTGTGCTTATGAGTTTAATATACGTTTTGGTTAGATGTACATGGAAAGGTTCAGCTAAAAATATTTACTGTTACAGGGTTATTCACGAATAAATCACAATAGGTTTTTGCAAACACTCAGTTCCGTCACAGAGAAATTATTCCATGAAGTTAATACCTACTCTTTTACAATTTTGAGTCTAAAATATTTCGCTATGATTACTGTTCATACAGTCTGAGCCATACAGCCAACCATACCAAAATTAATTAGGCTTTGAAATTACTAAAACGAGAACATTTTTGGGACTTTTGAGTAACATTATAACAGGTATGCATAACCGGAAGAATTTTAAATAAACAGGGTGATTTGATGGTTTAATAATTACCTATAAAATATATGATATATATATATATATATATATATATATATCTTTTTCCCATATAATTGTTTTTAAAGTTTTTATACAAGGGGCCAACATTTTTTTTTTATTGTGGCATCGACTATTATGGTCATTAGCCCTTGTGTGTTAGTGTTTGTTACTAGCTATATACGCCAACGAGAAGCAGCACTGTAAATTTGTACGCACCAGTGAATGATCGAAAGACATCTTTAGTCCGACATCAAGATTTATAATTTGAACTCTCAATTCTATATGAAAAATCTCGCTTTGAGTGAGTATCAAACCTGGGATCTTTCGATGCCAGATGAACGTTTACCCACAGCGCTATCACCCCCAAAAAGATGATTATTATCCATCTTCTTGTGTAGGTATAATTCAGATACCTATTTTGTATAGGTAGGTACTTCACAAAATATGTTTAGAGCGAGTTATGTACTAGGTATATTGAAAAGTATGAATCTCCTAATAGTAATTACCTCGGTTATTAAATACTAAATGAATATACTTTTTTAGCAGAATTTTTTTTTATTAAAGATGATCTACGCATGCAAGAATTGAACCAAAGGTACAAACGTATATCGCAACAACTATCAGAAAAATTAAGTCAACCGTTTAACGCATTTCCACACCCCCACAAAGATAGATGTTTTGGTGCGTATTTTTTTATAGTGGTTTTCCAAGTACATCCCACAACGTTTATTTGATCGCATACAAACTTAGGGTAAATCATAAATCTCAACCAATTACGTTTCTGATTAAACTAGTCCATTTAAATGAAATGGCGCCTCATTCTTTGAACAACTTATTGTATGTAAGATGCCGCTAAATAAATAAGGTAGCGTCCATTTTCTTAAATGATTCCGCTTACAATTCAACCCAAAAAAGTTTCAATTCCAATAAGCAAGATTTTGGTCTCATTACTTTCTTGCAGTTTGTCCAGCATTTGTTGTGATCCTCATGGATTTTGAATATTTTTATTCAAAAAGATAATGAATAAATCACCTTGTTCCACAGCTCATGGTTATGCATATAATATAGTGATATATATTAGATAAATTCCTTGAAATCGATGTCCAACTCATTATTTTTACAGCATTAAGTTGAATCTAATTTTTGATTCATATCGAAGTGGGCTTATGTCATAAGACATATTACGAAGTGTCACATTGTGCGACATTTGTCTTGTGTATTTTCGACAATAGATTAGTCTTGTGGTTTTCAAGTTATTTTCGTTGAGTTCATTAATATTTTGGTGAGATTTTTGTATTTGTTGTTTTTGTTGATGTTACAAAATGGCGTTCGCAAATAGGAAGTTGTTACGTATGTGAAAGACTGTTTCCACCTAGACAGTTGATTCGCTAAAACCAAGAAGAAAATATTGATGTTTTGCAAGTTGCTTCTTCCAGAAGGCACGCTGCAGGATTTCCTCCAATAGATGTGGGTGGAAATACAAGAATTTGCCTAAATTGTTCTAATGTTGTGAGACATGAACTTAATCAAATACTAATTAATCCAAACTGTCTACGTTTTAATGTGCTTCCTCCAGCTCGCAGGCATTCTTGCATAATATGTACTGCCCAAGAAAACCTACATAGAATGTCTCTAGAATGTAGAGTTGATGTGTTTGTTGTTTCTGACATTTATGTACCTGACTTTTTGAGAATATGTGATCATTATTCCGACATTAATGGTTTTGTATTACCAGATTTAATACGAAGTTTACGTTTTGTTAAAAACCATATTTTGTACCGAACCGTCTATATCCAAAAATAACTTTGAGGAGTTATATACATTTTGTGATGATGTGGAGCAATATTTGCTAACATTTTTAATAAAATGACATGGGATAACTGATAAATTTTTAAAGATTCTTCTTTACTATCCAGACAAGCTGTGAGCTTAACAATTTAAAATGTTCGGTTATCACTTCTCAGGCGGTTTGTACCGAATAATATTGGTTTTAATGCCATTACAAGAGAAAATGTTATAGCTGGACATGTATCTCCATAAATCAATCAGTTGTACAATCCTACTCCCAATTTGCCAAAACAGAATAATTACGACTACTAGATGGGTAGTAGAATCTAGAAATGGTCACTTCAAGACGATTTTTAAAATTGTTTCGGGAAAAATATCCACGTCGCATGCAGCTCATTTAAAATATTTTATCTTATTGCTGGTGCTTTAATAAACAAGTATCATCCCTTGATAGAAATAAGTGGAACACCTGAAATAGCTAATGAAATGCTGGTCAAATTGCAAGAAAATGATTGGGTCCAAATTCGTGTTCAAAAATTTACGGCGAAATGGTCAGTGGAATCGTTTGAACAACGATCATGTACTTCAATTTCCTCGATTAAACTTAGAGTATTTAACAAAATTAACGGGTCCCTACCATATTTATTTAGCGACATCTTACATAGAGGATACTGTTCAAAGACATATCCGCAATTTGATTCAAATCGACGAATTGCTTGGTATAAGCTTGGTATCAAGAAATGGCACGGAATTATCGCTGTTCTCAGTTTCAATTGTGAAGTGGATATGAGGATCATAGCTATTGAAGGTATTGAGAATACCATCCATACCATCATTCGGTGGGCTTATGAATTTTGGGTAATGAATAGAATTTTGGAGAAATGTCATTATAGCATGTGAGTTTCTTTTTCATAACTTCCTGAATTTGGTATTTAATTAACTCATTGCCTTTCCTTCGAATTGCTGAGGTAGGGTCTTCCGGTAGGTCTACATATGAGCTACTGTTGATTATGATGTCATTGGATAGGTTGATATATTGATCCTTGTTCATTATGACTGTTACATTGCCTTTGTCTAATTGTCTGTGAATCAAATTGGGATTGTATTTCAAGAATCTCTTGGCTTTGAAGAAAGGAATCCGTAGACTTGAGTTATGGTTAGAATGTTGGATGTGGTTTGTTTTGATATCAGTTGCTCTTGCTATAGTGATATTTCTTTCACGAGGTTCAGTGATAGTGGAAGTGATGAAGTCTACATCGGATAATATATTCCTATTCGATATATCTTTTGGTATTAATGCTTCAGTACTAAATTTAGGGCATAAGCACTGAGACACGTCCACAGGAATGGGAGTGCATGATATATTTTTTTTCCAATTTGGTTTGGTTTCCAATTTGGTTTTAAATTGATTGTCCTTCAAATTCTTAATTTTTGTTAAATTTTTGAATTTCACTTTATGAAAAAGTATTGTATGTAATTTGTTGTTTGCTAAACAAATTTTAAATAGTTAATTCATTAATGAGAGAGATATGTCTTTTTTAATGTCCCCAGAGAACATGCAAGTTTGCTAATTAGGTTATGATTTGAAAAAATCTCAATATTCATTAATTTTGTTCCTAACTTATTAGTAGCTATTTTCCCTCACATTGGAGCATGTTTCCTGTCTAAGGAGTAATTTTTCTATGGGTCTTATCGAAACTGTAATGAGGCCAGGTAGGATCCCTAGTTTTCTAAATTGTAACAGGAAGCATCGTCTATTATACTCTTTAGCGAGTTTCATCTTCGTTTTAGACCAAGTCTGCTGTAAGTGGGTGGGTAGTATTTTCTGACTAGTTAGGTACAAAACTAGGGATATTGGGACAAGCAGTAATGAAAAAGTTAATTCTTCAAGGTTTTTCCAAGCTTTCGGAAATATTTATTTCCATTATCAGGGAAAGTACACTAGATGGAAAAGCCAATAGTGATATTATTACCTTAAGTAAACATATTCATCTAAAACAGTGTTACAAAAAAAAACGTAAATCAAGGCATGAAACGAAGTTCAAGCTTAATAAAAACACATTAACATCGTTTAAAATTATATAAATATAAACGTGTGTTTTATGTGGTGCGACAAGTGAAACTGACAGGTTAGGAATAATTATATTCAAGCCAACGACACCTGACGGGTGTCACATGGAAATTATTACAGTGGTGACAACTGTTTGATTTGTACCAACTGATGTTATGAGGTGGCGGTAATGTTAAAAATAACTATTATTTTATATTTCATTATAGTCAATTTGGATTGATATTTGAAGAAAGTAAATAATGTTAGATCTCACTCAAATGGTTCATATCAGTTTTTTCATTGATTACATTGTTTTCTTGAGATATGCAAATGTTCTCTTCGATGTACGTGACCCTGTCGCTAGCACATTTACTGAATCCTAATTCATCTGGTGGTCAAATTTATTCATATGTTCTGCCAGAGTACATCTTTCAGGATGCAATCTGCAGTCACTTTCTTGTGAAATTATTCTATTCGATAACGATCTTTGCGTTTGACCAATATATTTTTCATTACAACTATGACAAGGAATACTATAAATTACATTTGACATTGAAAGTAATGGAATTTTTCTTTAACTTCAGAATAAACTGATCTGATTGTTAGAATTGTTTTATATATTTCAAATTTTTCCGGGGTGTGAAATAATCTGGAGAGTTCAGGAGTGATCTCTCTTATATAGGGTAATGGAGCGGAAAATGGTTGAGTAGGGGTAGTGTTAGTTTCATTGTTGTTTGAGAAAAATGTTCGAGTTATCACTGTTTGAGGCTAGTACTTCTAAGTGCGATGATGTATTATATAGAATGTTATTGGGTAACGTTTTCAGATATGGATGCTCTGAGAAAAGGTTGAAGGGAATTTTGTAATTTTGTTTATGGAATTTAAGATCTGAGATTCTCAATACTCTTGATTTCATTTGTTTCACCAAGTTTACTTTCATAGAATATTTGTGATGTGAAAGGTACTTCAGGTATCTGTCTGAACTGCATGGTTTTCTAGAACCATAACTCAAGTCTACGAACTATTTTCTTCAAATCCAAGAAATTCTTGACAGACAATCCTCATTTGATCCTCACACTGTCAGACAAAGGCAATGTAACAGTCATAATGGACAAGGATCGATATATCAACCTATCCAATGACATCATAATCAACAGTAGCTTATATGAAGAACAACCGAAAGACCCTACCTCAGCAATTAAAAAAAAAGAAGGAATAATCTTCCAAGTTGTTGTGGAATTCACTGATATCTGATAACGCTGTCATCTTTAGTTTATCCTTGTAATCCACGAAATAACATGGGAACACCCCCTTGGGAAAATTGTTCATCAATCAATTTCAGGAATTGGTGCTTCGTTAGAGAGATCATCCACTTTGAGCTGCGTACCCACTCGTTCAACTTTGCGCCATGAATCGAAAAGAGTAACTGAATCGAAATTTAATGTTCGTGTCCTTGTCGTGTTGTGTAGAAGAAATGTTTTTTTCTTTGTTTATTGGTAGAAGACCTCACCCTGTCCCGCTCCCCGATATCCCAAATCATGGAATGGCTGTCGTAGCATGTCTAATTATGGAAAACAATAGGAATGACCCGAGGATTTTTTCTAGTTGGGGAGGAGGGGCTTATGAATTTTCTTATGCCCACCGCTTCGTCTATTGCACAATTCTCCCTATATATTGCCCAATTGATCTGAGATATTTTTCTGAAACCACCACCGAAAATCTGTACCCCAGTCAATCAAATTATTTGATTGACTTCAAACCGAGTTATTCTTTGCTCCGGTCCATTTAGACTAACTCTCCAAAAAAAAAACATATATTTATTTTCAGTATGGGAAATGTTTCCAACATTTTGGCGATTTTTTGTTTGAAAAGGTTGAAGGCATCTTTGAAACATATTTTGCTACTTTGTGAACCAAATTTATGATCATCCCCATATGTACAGGTCCTCGGAACTTTGATTTCAAATCTTTCCAAATGACTCTACTTTTTTCTAGTCCAGTATAGTCTTTCTTGTTTTTGTTTTCAACCATTTTTTCCTTTTCATCGGGAAGATTTTGTTCGAGTTTTTGAACTTTTCTATATTTGACAATAATATAATCGCTGAGTGGAGCAATTTATTCAGAATTCATGGTTCAATTGGAGGAAAGAACAACGAGAAAATGAATTACTCTGCATATATTTCTCTCTCTTTTTTTCTCACTTCAGTTCTTGATGAATTCGAAGACTGCCGCCTTTGAAGTAGATGACTTGACAATCAGCAAGTAGAGTCCAGGTTGAAACTCATTGATTAGCATCGGAATATCACAGGATATTAGAAAAACTTATCTAGCTCTCAAATTGGGTAAATTAGAAGAAGATGCATCGATTAATAAGTTTTTCGAACCTTTATCCAAACCCCTCGAGAAAATCGCCAAGTCATCGAAGGTTTATCGTCCTCACCTCAAACGTATTAAGAAAGGAAGTGAAATCAAATGGCTACTAAACAAACAATTAATCGATTTTGATAAAAATAACAACATCGTAACACAAGGACTTTAGGACTTCATCAGCTGATATTCCATAATATGCGTGAAAACTACAATCCAGAGGATTCAAATGCATACCAAACTCTTCTAGAATTGACCAGGGCTCATCTGATTGCGTCAGGATATCTGGAGACTTGTCAAATGTGGAAATATTCTACCTTTGTTCCGACGGAACACCACAACTCTTGTTGGCAAGGTACTTTCCCAAACTAATCGAACAAACACATTGACATGATGACATTCCAAAAAGCGGGCATCATTCAATGAATAACTTGCTTCTCTATGTATGTAATACATTTTCACAATGACCATCGACAAGTTTGGACGTAGTTTCAATGGAAAGCGAAAACATATTTCGAAAGTTGGTGTTGGTGGACTACATACGACATCAGACGGTGACATTGACTTCACCGATTTTAAATAATGTAATGTTTAAAGACCTACAAGAAGAAAATATACAGTCAACAAAGGATATGTGAATGGAATCGTGGAAGAATTTACGCACAAAATTGAAGAACAACTCAAGTGCTCTCTCGGTGCATCGAACGCTGTCTATTTGGAAAAAACGTTCATGGGTTACGATATTCTTCGGGTTTTTCTGAATATCATTCACTGGTGTCGATCCTCGAGCAGAACCTGTATGATGTTAATATCATTCATTTCTGGACATAATTTCTTATATTATGGTTAGTTTGATGATCCACAGATATGTTCCTCAAACGGTTTGGTTGGCGAGAAAACAATAGTTTTTCTTCAATAACATTGATCCTAATCTCAACCAAACTGTTTGAAGATAATTTCTTATGTTTTTTGTATGGCGAAGTTGGATCAATGGTTTACATTGAATATGTGGCACGTCAATTTGATATAATATAACGAATACTTTTATCGAGGGTAATATCATAAGTTCTAGGAGTTTTATCGCTCAATTTTTTTTGATATTTTTGAAAAAACATTTTGTTCGGGTATTTTACTGAGTGCGATTTGCGTTGTTATCTGATTAAATCGCGAGAGCGAAGCTTAAGTGGTTTAATCTTTGATAATTAGACCGCAAATTGCACGATTTGGAACTTTCGAGAGACAAAATGCTTGAGGAAAAATTTTAAAAAATTCGCGATAAAATCTCCCAGCACGAATGATATTTGATGGGAATATTTTTCGAATCACATTTAAAACTACCAGAATTCATGTTATATTCGAATTTTCAACGATCAATTGAAATTTTCAACGATCAATTCTTCTCGATCCAAAATCGAAGAAATAATTTTACAGATTCATACATACTGATTATTCACTGCTCTTGAACTCACTCAAAAACTTAAAATTCATACATACTGATTTATATATATATATATAAATCTATATATATATATATATATATATATATATATATATATATATATATATATATATATATATATATATATATATATATATATATAAATTTATAAACATATATAATATATATATATATATATATATATATACAGAGTGTCCCTGGACTTCCTCTTTTTCTCTCGGGAATGTATAGATGGGGTCAAAATATCACCAGTACTTCATATAACTTTTGTTCCTAAAAGCCTTGGTTACCAAGTTACGGGCCCTCAAAGTTACAAAATGAAAAATGTTTTTCTTTGATAACTTTCAAAGTGAATATTCAAAATCATCTAAATTTTGGTGATTGACTTAACAAATGAATTCCTCCGATGAGCTTGCATGCAGGAGTCAGTTGTTTTGCTACAAAGTCAGGCACGGACTACCCCCGATGGTCCACACCCCAAAACTTTGAAATGACAGGAAATTTTTAAATAGTTTTCAACAAAATAAGGTTACGTAGACAATACGTAAAAGTACTCGTGTGGAAAGTCGATCGGAGCAACGATTCTTAATTAAAATGAAGTTTTACTCAACGACATCAAACCCGATCGTCCACCATTATTTGAAATGAAAAATTTTCACAGTAGAAATACGAATTCTAACGTTAATTCAACAACATTTATACCAGGGATAATACAAAATATGCTAAAATAAAGTCGTTAACAAAAAGTACAGTATCTAGTTGAAAGTTTCATTCACAATGTAGATATTTTTTCAAATGAAATATCAAGTTATGTAGATTCGTGGTGTTTTTGAACTAACAAACTACTCCACTATGAAATTCAGTCCATATTTTGTATGTACGCGTGGAATAAGCACGTTTCGTGTTGTGTTATCTGAATCTCATGAAACTCAACATTTGGATGTTGCAAATTCGTATTCACAGCTTAAATGTTGAGGAGTTTCACTGATAAGTATACTTTCATTGAAGAAAATCTTTAACCCGAAGATACATTCAGCTAGAAAACGCACATCGGAGGACATAACTCATAAAAGGCAAACGAATTAACTACAAAAACGGCTGCACATGAATAGGTGAAAAATATCCGGTGAATAAATTTATATTCCATTTCTTCCACAGATGTTGATAAAAACACCTTGTAGAAGGAAATAAAATTAGTGTGGATAAAAAATGACAACTGGAATGCGATTTTGTTTTGTTGAGTGGTGCGTTGTCATTGTATTGTCAATATTCTAATAGGACAGTTGGAAGTGTTTTGATATGGCCGAACAGTTTACATTCAACGAATATGCAGATATGCATGCATTGTATGGACGAGCATTTGGTAATGCTGCAGAAGCCCGTCGTGTGTATGCCGAGCATTTTCCCAATCGAACGTGGAAGCTGTCGCTGATGATCCTTCAATGAGCATCAAAAACCTATCAGAACAGTTCCATACGTCCAAGTCCACTATTCATAGAATAATAAGGGGACAACTGCTCCACCCATATCACATCCAGAAGGTACATGCCATGACACCTGAAGATTTTCCAGCACGACTGGAATATGCCAATTGGTTTCTGGATAACCAAAGAGAGGACATGACTTTTATTAATCGAGTTTTATTCAGGTTCAGGTTTCAGTAGAGATGGAGTAATCAACTCTCATAATCTCCACATATGGGCCGAAGAAAATCCCCATGGGATATTGAAAACCAAACACCAACGGAAATTCAACGTGAATGTTTGGGCTGGTATCATAGAAAACCATCTTATAGGACCATTCGTTATACATGACCAATTGAATGGAGAACGTTATTTGGAGTTCATTCAGAACGATTTGAATGGACTTTTAGAACCTGTTCCATTGCAAGCCCGAAGAGATATGTGGTTTATGTATGATGGTGCTCCTCCTCATTTTAGTTTGATTATGCGGGACAATCTGAACCAGATTTTCTCCAATAGATGGATTAGTAGAGGTGGGCCATATTCATGGCCTACTCACACCAGATATGCCTTGTTGAATAGAATTACATTACATTGTGAAGCCATACGAAACGAACCTGGCATGCTATTTCAAGTGCAGAGAGGGTGTTTGCGCCGAACTAAGAAAATGTATTGAGAGAGACGGGAGTCATATCGAGCAGTTTTTGTAGCGGATTTTGCATTTCTGTTTGCTCTTGAGGCTTGGGGTGTGGACCATCGGGGGTAGTCCGTTCCTGACTTTGTAGCAAAACAACTGACTCCTGCATGAAAGCTCATCGAAGGAATTCATTTGTTCAGTAATCACCAAAATTTAGATAATTTTGAATATTCACTTTGAAAGTTATCAAAGAAAAACATTTTTCATTTTGTAACTTTGAGGGCCCGTAACTTGGTAACGAAGGCTTTCAGGAACAAAAGTTATATGAATTACTGGTGATATTTTGACCCCATCTATACATTCCCAAGAGGAAAAGAGGAAGTCCAGGGACATCCTGTATGTATATATATATATATATATATATATATATATATATATATATATATATATATATATATATATATATATATAATTTTTTCACTATGAAAAAAATATTATTGTAGAGATTTTGACATAAAAAAGATCCACTGCTAGGAATCGAATCCGAGCCTTTCGCGTGACAATCTGAAAAAAAATGTATGTTTAAAAGTGGTTCTCATTGATTATGGAAATATTAAATAGATACATTTTTTATCTATGATCATGAAAAAATGGCGAAAAGGTTGCGACGACACGCGGTGTTCTCAAGCGGTCACCCATCCAAATACGATCCGCGCCCGACGTTGCTTGACTTCGCGTGACAGTCTCAATCAATCAAAAGATGTTTTTTCAATGAAATGGTTACACTTAACTGATCCTAATATATACAACTAATTCTACTATATACAATGCATAATGTGTTCAATGCTTTATAGATATCTTCTTTGTTCCCTTTGATAGGGGTGCAGAAGTCATCCCTGCTGGTGGTGACAGTATAGGAAGGAATATGGTTTTATGAAAATCGATTTTTGCTCGTCTCCTGCAATTATACGAGTACTCTGGGCTGATTACTTAAAAATAATTGAAATGAGTAGGATTTTGGCTATTGATATTTATTTTTATTTCTGAGAAATGAAAAACCCAAATAACCCGGTTTAGAAAATTGATATTGTGACCACTCGCTGCTTCAAAATGAATGGTTGTTCATTGCTATGTATTCATACTTACCTATTTTACGAATGTAAAATTTGATTTTATTATAACATCATCGTTCTTCTTGGAATAGATCTAATTTTTGATAAATCAAATCCCCATGTTTTCTGGGTTGGCTACCTACACACTTCTTCACAACACCTATTGATTGTATGAGAATATGGGAGTTATATGATTTACAGCCTTACTTGGCTCATTTAACAATCTGAAAAATGTATATATTTGAATTCCAATATCAAATCACTGTATGTAGTGAGCTCAAAATCCCATTTAATCAATTTTGCATTTCCTGTTTCCTTATAGGAATTGAATTATATATAATATATGAATTGAATGCGTTGACATATAATGACAGGGCATAGTGTGGTTTTATCGAAAAACAATATCGAATCTACTAGTGGTTTTATCAACAGTAAAAACACAAAACCTTTTTTTTATCGGATAAATTTCTTTTTGTAACGAAATAATTTTGCCAATCAGTAATTCTACGAGAAAAACTGACATGACAAAATCGCGAGACAGAAGGTCGAGTGATTTTGTCAAATGTCAATTTTTCGAGCAAAATTACTGATGGAAAAATTTTGAGTTGAAAAGAAATGTATCCTTAAAAGAAAAGCTCGAGTGTTTTTTGGCAAGATAAATTAACGACCGAATATATGAATGAACAACAACAATAATTATCTTTATTGATACAATTGAATTATTTAATGAACAGTTATTAAATACGCAATTGTTATAAATTGTTTGGTTTGGTGTACTGATTTCAAAATTTTCTTCTCTGGTATTCACACATGTAGAATATTCATTTTGATTTTTCTCACTCGAGGCTCATAAGGAACTAATAAGATTTTCGTGATGTTCAAGATCAATTTGGAGGTAGGGTTTAATAGAAGATGATGATGAGTGTCCCGTTATCTTTATAAGTTGTTGGTTACTTACTCCTGCTTTGGCTAACTGGGAAACTGTACTAGCACGGTTCGAATGATTGGTAATTTTATTATTTGTTATGTCGAGTCCAATTTTAGTTGCAGAATATTTGGTCCAAGTAGAAATCGTATTAATACCCAGTGGAACATTTTTGTACCAACCTTTAGATATTTTGTTTTTCCAAAAAGGATTTGGAGTTAAAAAAAGTCGTTCAGATGTTATGTTTTCATTTCTTTTTTGTAACAGTAATTTTAACAATGCAACGGGACAAATACCTTCATCCATTACATTTTTTGTTATCCATTTGCTGTCTGCCAATGTTTTCGACCCACCCTGTGTCGTCTTTGAAAATATTGTATTGTATTCAAATCTTCTTGTTGAAGTTCCATCTTGATTTTTTTCTTCTTTAAAATGGTAAATTCTACAGTTTGCATCTTCTCCCCCCTCCAAGTTAATTCATAAGAAGCTATTTGAAAGAATCTTTTTTGTAATCCCTCTGGGTTGTCTATATTCCACAATTTTGCCATTTTTACTATATCTTTCTTGTTCAATGCTACAAAACTTACTTTTCTTTTCTCTGGAATAACTTGTAATTCTTTCCGTTTACTATTTCTTGCATCACGAGCTTCTTTAAAAGTTATGTCGGCGAAAGGATCAAATTTAATATTGTATTCATTGAAATATTTTTCTTGAATCATCTTCGCAGTTGAATTCCAAATTGATTTAACTGCATATTCTTCATAATCTTCTCCATTCCTCTTTTTCATATTATAGGCCCAATCCTTTAATATATCTGCTACTTTTTGTAACGGAGTTATTTTCGACAGTTCGTAATTTCGTTCTTGACAAAACTCCATATTGACGCTTTAGTATTTTTTGTGGATTGCGGGATTGCTTTTTCTATATTTTTTGTTATTTGTTGAGTCGAAACTTCCCCAAAACGACTCATGTTGTAATGTTTCAGTATCAATTATCAACAATACTTGAATAACTGACAGGGCAGACATTAAAGTGACGTAAGCATACTAGATGTCGACGCTTAAGAGGAACAGGCGTTTTTATCGGTGATAAAAAACGATGCACCTTTTTTATCGCTGTCAAAATGACAAAAGAGTCATCTTTAAATGGCACAGTTAATTTATCAGTAAAAAACTGCGAGAAGGCGTTTTATCACTATAAAACTGATCTGATTAGACCTCTGTTCGAACTTTGGGCCATTTGATTGGCTCAAAAATAATGAGGGAAATAGTCAGGAATGAAATACCTCTTACTGTGGCGGATGAGTTTGGAAAAAGGATATATAGGTATAGTAGTGCATGGTATAATGACAATTGAATGTGATGGAAAAGAAAACGTCAACTTTCAAAAGAGAAAATATTGAGAAAGAAGAAACACAAAATGATGGATACATGAGATTGATGGCAACATATTCTGCTACCTCGATATTATTTATAATTCACCAATTTATATATAATTTTTAATAAATACAATTTTAACAGAAACTTTTGGATTTGAGTCCTTACTTTACATTATTTGCATTAAAGAAATGATAGAAAATACAAAAATATATATACTGATCACACACAGAGAGAGAGAGAGAGTTGGAGAGAGATAGAGATAGAGAAAGAAGAAAAAAGTCGCATGGAGGGCATAACGCCTTTCCTTCCATCAAGGTTGAAAAAGCCAAGGAACTTTTTCCTTAGGGTGGGGGGCGGGGGGATCCGACCGCACAAAATTTTTTATGTTGAATTGAGCAATAGGTGTTTCAGATTGATAAAGCAAAATTATTTATATTTTCATTTGCTGAGGGGGTATTATATTTTTCTACCCCCAAAAGTCATTCAGAAATTATTTTACAGTGGTTAAGAATAGTATTATATATTATGATATTTGTCAAATGATTAACATCTAACGTTACAATACCTGGCATGTTGAATCTACCACAATCATTAGATTTGAATTCATATTTTAGTTATTTAATATTTAAATAATATATAATATATATATATATAAATATATATATATTATATATATATATATATATATATATATATATATATATATATATATATATATATATATATATATATATACAGGATGTAACTTAAATGATGTCATTAATTTCAGGGGTGATTCCTTGTCATATTTCATGGAAAAAAGTTCATATGTGTGTCCTAACTTGCTCCGTTTCCGAGTAACGGGGTGTCCAAAGTTTAATGAAAAATCGGTTTTTCATGAATTACTCGAAATTATTTTCGCCGATTTTGATTAAACTTCGTGTGTGTTTTATTTGTAATACGATGCTTCTTGTCATGAAATTAGATTTTTAATTTTGTTTCCAGTGGTGTCTCAGAGGGTAACCAGAATGATATTTACGATAATAAATATTGTACGCTAATGTTTTCGCTGAGTTTGATATTATTTGAAATTAATGGCTAAACAGTGGCGTAGAAATGGGAGGTTACGATCATTTGAGTGTAAAAATGTGTTTTGCTATTCGTCGCCATTTGAACATACTGTGAAATGAAAATCTGTTTGGTTTGGCAATTCAAACTGCTAGTTTATGTCTAATTTATTCGGAAAACAGCATAGGTAATAATGAAAAATAATTAAAGCAGATGCTCAAAATGGGAACCTCCACTTGCAATACAAGCATCTAGTCTCCTTCTCATTGACTGCCGCACACGTTCAAAAAGTCCTGGGGTGTTGCGTATGACATTAGAATTATGCATAATTATTTGTCAAGTCATTGCCATCGACAACTGGTTTCGCATAAACAAACGATTTCAGATATCCTCAAAAGAAAGAATCCAGAGGGTTCAAGGCTGGAGATCGTGGTGGCCACGGTTGAGGTCCCCCACAACCTATCCACTGGTGAGCAAAAGTATCATTGAGATATTCACGAGCGGTAACACTGAAATGAGCAGGTGCCCCATCGTGCATAAACCACATATTTCGCCTAACTAGCAAAGGTACATCCTGTAACAATTATGGCAATGTTCCTTCTAGAAATTGTCTGTACGTCACACCATTGTGTCGAGGAGGAAGAAAATGCGGCCCTATTAAATGATCGCCACAAATTCCCGCCCAGACGTTGACCGAAAACTCCTGCTGAAATCCACTTTCTACAATGGCATGAGGATTTTCGAAGTCCCAAGGATGATTGTTGTGAAAATTTATGATGGCATCCCGTGAAAAACTTGCCTCATCTGTGAATAAGATTTCAGATGTAAAATTGCGATTGTTTACAATTTGTTGACGAAACCACTGACAAAACTCCAATCGTCTGGGAAAATCTCTTGGTAACAGTGCCTGCACCACTTGTTTGTGGTATGGATATAATAAATTCGTATGCAGAACCTTCCAGACATTTTGATGACTGACATGGAACTGTAACGCTGATTTTCGGGTACTTAATGATGAATTGTTGTCAACTTCTTGAAGAATTGCTTCCTCTGTGGTGACATTATTGTCCTCGGTCTACCAGGACGCTCAGCCTGTTTGTTACAGATCCAGTTTCACACAGTCTAGCATGTAACCTGGTGAAAGTTCTTTCTGCTGGAATATCTCTGTTCGGATATCGTTCTCGATTCTCGATAGAGTCGACGGCCTTCTGCAGCATTTCCATCTGCAAGTCCTTACACAAAATGCATCTGCGCTAATTCGAGGGTGTTCATATTTACTTGATGGTATGTAAACAATCGTGTTTGCATGCACGCTCAAACAATTTCACGATACTTGTGACTTGTACCTACTGTGTAAAACAATCAGAATTTTCTTATCGCTGGTATTAGTTTTAAATTCTACGAAAAAACTAAAAAAGAAACTATAAACATCATGTCAAACAATCAAGAATATCGTACATCCAGTGTCGTGGGTAAATAATTTTTCAATTTAAAAATTAATGTCATTCCGGTGAAAATGTCATGAGGTATTTCAACCTTGTCGGGTTTGAGATGTATTTAATTTGAAAGTAAATAATTTTTATCCTTCATAATCAATTTTTACTTTGATTCGGTAATGTTTAAAAATTGAAAAAATCAAAAAACTCGAAGAGAAACTTCTATACAAATGCACTAAAAAGAACAAAAGGATTTCTTTCATTTTTTGGTCTAGGTTATTCTGTAACAGGCTTACCGTGGATACACAATTGGTAATCTTGCACGGCACGATTTTGAATCGGTTACAGAATGTCCTAGATCAAACAATGAAAGAAATTATTTTTTCCATTTTAGTGCATTTCCATGAAAGAATGTATTTGAAAATATTTTTTCAATAATTTTTCTTAATTGTTCAATTTAATAAAAATATCCAAAGTTAAGAAAAACAGTGGCTGACATGATTTTTACCATAAATATCATTGAGGTAACCCTCTGTGACGACACTGGAATTTGAATCCGTAAACTAATTCCATGAAAAGAAGCCCCTTGTTACTGCTAACAAACATTCCTAGTGTCATCAAAATCGGCGTAAATACTTTTGAGTTATTAATAAAAAACCTATTTTATAGTAACACTTTGACACCTTGTTACTCGGAAACGAAGCAAGTTAGGACACACGTTTATATGAACTTTTTTTCATGACATATGACAAGGAATCACCCCCTGAAATTAATGACATCATTTAAGTATATATATTTATAGTGATAAGTATTCGTAACTGGCGGTAATATAGGAGTAGATTTCTTGTGGGGATGCAGTCAGGTTACAGGGCTTCGTTTCAAGTAAACTCTTTGAAATTCGTCAAGCTTTCGGCTATGTTTATTGCCTTCCTCAGGACGACTAAAATTGTAATGAATAACAATATGAAATTGTATAGTATTCAGGTACTTACTAACATGAGAATCAATAAAATTAGGTACTACATATGAGGAACATAAAATATTTTACTTATGACAATGACAATTGTATAATATTATAAATTTGGGGGTATTTCCGTCCAATTGGAAAATTGCAAGAGTACAGCCAGTGCCTAAAAAAGGCAAAAAAGCCCTACCTAGCAACTACAGACCTATCGCACTGCTATCTATTATTTCCAAGGTCATGGAAAAAGCCATCAACATCGAGCTCATGAAATATCTGGAAGACTCAGGAATTGTCAACGATAGGCAATATGGCTTCCGCCATCAGAGATCAACTGGTGACCTGCTCGCTCACGTCTCACATATATGGCAGCTATCTATGGAAAAGTATGGAGAAACTTTAGCTGTGGCATTAGATATCTCCAAGGCGTTCGATCGAGTTTGGCACCAGGGACTCCTCGCCAAGCTTCCGTCTTATGGCTTGCCCCCTCAGCTGTGTTCTCTGCTTGCTAGTTTTCTCTCAAACAGGTCTCTCCATGTAGTGGTCGATGGAGTTTCATCTGACACTCTACTCATAAATGCTGGTGTTCCGCAAGGATCTATTCTCGCACCAACACTATTTCTACTTCACATCAACGACCTGTTGAAAGCAACTTCATGTCCAGTACACAGCTTTGCCGATGATAGTACCCTCCATACCGCTTTCTCTTCCAGGGCCCCTATATCAGCCCGTGAAACCAGAAATGAACGAGGAAGAAATGTTAATAATATAAATATGGACTTAGCAACAATTCTCGAGTGGGGATCTAATAACTTGGTAGAATTCAATGCAAACAAAACACAAGCATGTCTTTTCTCTAGAAAAGCCGATCTCACTGTGCCTAACATTACTTTGTCAGGAGTAACCATACCACTGAAGTCATCCATATCGATGCTTGGTATTACTATCAGCAATAACCTTTCCTGGGAAAATCACGTGAGGTCCATTGCCAAAAGTGCATCCCAAAAACTTGGTTTTTTGTTTCGTGCCAAGAGCTATTTCACCCCACTCAGCTGCTTATGATCTATAAGGCACAGATCCGACCTGTCCTGGAATACTGTTCCCATATTTGGAGCGCGGCACCTAAACATATCCTGAGGCTATTGGATTCTGTCCAAAAAAGGGCAATTCGTCTCGTCGGTGATGCCTCGCTCACAAACTCGCTCACTTGTCTGGAACACCGTAGAAAAGTTGGCGATTTGTCTCTATTTTATAGATATTTTCATGGGCGATGCTCTTCTGAAATATCAACAATCGTTCCTGCTTTGGCAGTCTCTTCGAGACTAACCCGTCAAGTTCAGTCATCACACCCCTTCGTGGTCACTTTGGACACCTGCAGAACATCACTTTCCAAAGACGCGTTCATCCAACGAACAGCGAGGCTTTGGAACTCATTGCCTAGGGAGGTGTTCCCCGAGGCATACAACCTCCAGAAATTTAAGAAGAACACCAACTCCTACCTTCTTTCCCTTGGTTCCCACGATGTTCTCTGAACATTACAGGATATCCCTTTTCGTGGGAACCAGAACATAAAAAAAAAAAAATATTTTTGTTCAATTATATATATATATATATATATATATATATATATATATATATATATATATATATATATATATATATATATATATTTTTTTTTCGCGGGTATAATGTGTTGAGACATTTTCTTAGGTTTTTGTCTGTGTTCTGTGTTCTTAGTCCTCAGAAGGTCCGATTTCTCGACGTTTTGGCAAATTCACATTTGCCATCTTTAGGTGATGTCTCTTTCATTCGATGCAAGTCGAGTTCAAAACAATTCAGCGACCAGCAAGAGATACCTTGCAAATACCTATATACTGTACACGGCATATAAGGAAAGCAAAACGGAATACAAAAAAGATATCAAAGCTTAAAAAAACACTGGAAGTAAATCTGAAACGTGGTAAAAAACTACATCTGGGGGAGTAGGAGTAGCCCCACATCCCGCCGACCGCTGACTTCACGCATGCGATGTGGTCCGCCACACTTAAGTATTTGCCAGGGCAGACTTCAAAGCCCCAGGCTACTACTCGAGTCCTAGGGCACCCCCAATTGCGCATCGAAAACCCTTGTTACCTTAACCGCCCCACTTAAGTATTTAAAACCCAGTACCTCAGGCAGACAGGTCCTCGCAGACAGTAGCGGCGTTAGGGTAGGGCGCGGTTGGGCGACCGCCCAGGGCGCCGGATATGAAGGGGCGCCGCAGGCGCATCTTTATACAGGGTGTTATGTAAGTACGTGGCCAAACTTGAAGGGGTGATTCTTCGAGTAATTCCAAGACGAAAAGTTCATATAAACATAGGTCCGGTAATGCTTCGTTTTCAAGATACAGGGTGTCAACATTCTCTAAACTCTAAATCAGATATAGATGGTTGTATGCTGAGTGATGAACTCGTAAGTCTGAAATCTTTTCTGCCTGATCAAAATGTGGTTACTCCTGTTTTTGTTTTAAATCTCATCAAAGATCGCAACTATATTCAAATGTATGGATAGCCTTGCGAAAATTATTGACTATACCCGTAACGGTTGCTAGTGGGTAGAGGAGTATTTCTAAGCTTAAGCTGATCTGATCGTCAATATCTCAATCTAGATTGACAAACTCGGAAAATGAAATTGTTCAAAACATCGACTTTGATAACCCAATAAAAGAGTTCGCCGATAGAAAGGCTGGAAAAGTATTTTTTTTTTAAATATATGGTTATTTCTCTTAATAAATGATTATTTCATTATATCCTTTGCGTTTTTTCGTATTGGTTTGAATTGCAGTTAGGGGGCGCCGTAGAAAGTTAGGGGGCGCCGTAGAAATCCTGCCCAGGGCGCTGATAGTGCTAAAACCGGCACTGCTCGCAGACGTCACGCATACGTGGTCAGACGTCCAACGTCTCATCACAACATCGAGGATATGTTCATGTTGAAAGATATGGGGATAACACTGATGTAAGCCGCCGCATATGGAGACGACGTCATTTAGCAAAATATGTTTCATTGTTCAATGTTCAGACAGGCCACTGTGATCTTGGATTGATTTATCGAATATTTGTTGTATTTAGTATGTACTTTCAATAAGATTGAAGAATGTTGTTCCTGTTTATAGTCAGAGATATGTATGATGGAATCGAATAAAAATTTCTTCGGTAGTAGAAACCAAGAAACACATTTCGCTGAGAGTCGAGAAAGATCAATTTTATACGACAGGAGCGTAAAATAATAGAACCCTTGAGAAAAATTAGAACGTCTGGTCGGGGAAAAACATGGCGGCCAACTGGGATAAAAACGTATACCACAACGTTTTTAAAGTGATGGTATACACGGTGTCCCATAAAATAGAAATGATATATAATATCCCGTTAAAATATACAGAACTTCTGGTCGGGGAAAAAACATGTCGTCTAGCTGTGAAAAAACGTGGCGTTATCAAAATAATACTATACAGGGTATTCCATTGAAAATATGCATCCCAATGAGAGAGAAATATACATAATGTTCCACTTAAATGTACAGAACGTCTCATTGGGAAAAATCATGGCGACCAACTGTAAAGAAACGTGGTGGTAATAAAATAATGATGTAATTTTACTTCGTATGAATGAAATCGTGGGGCGTAGCGTGACCTGAATAAATATGTATCATTTACTTTTACACACATTTTGCCATATGTTGTCTATTGAGAAGATGCATCCAAAGCATATAATGATATGAGCGGTTGACTGTAGATAATAGAAATTCGACGCGCCCCACAATTTTATTTTAGTCTGATCAATGCCTTATGATGATGAGGAGAGTGGTGTGATGACTGGTACCTACCTAATTATTTCTTAGCTTTCAGTACATTATCTGCATCACTATTATGTTTCTTCACAATAAAACCGTTTTACTGGTTTTTTTAAATTTTGTTTATTATTTAGTTACTTAATATTTCTCATTCTATTCAGTTCATTGAGTGCCTCATTACTACAAGGTCTCTTTCTTGTCAGTTTGTTGTAATCTGATTCCTCAATACATAATCCTTCCAAAGACTCTACTTGATTCAGTGCCATGTAAGCTTGTCCTTCCTCAAACAAGTTCGATCCTAAATACACAACTGCGTGATCTACAGTACTGTCTTGCATTTTGTGGACAGTGGAAGCCCATGACAAAATTAAAGGCAACATCCATCTTTCCCTCGACACGATACGAAATATTGACTTGGGTGGGAATTCATGCTTGAATCACGATTCTTAGTTGTCAGAGTCCTTTGTTTTGATTAGATACGTTGATTTCAGTTTCAATGTATTGACTGTCTAAACTCTATGATCCGCCATTTTGTTTCGGACGCCATCTTAGATTTGGAATTTTTCCATGGTGTACTGTATTCTACTAGTCAAACCCTTTCATATGATACCCATATTGAGGGGGTTTAAAAAAATATCTGCCATTTTGTGGTGGCGGCCATCTTGGATTTGGAATTTTTTTCATGGTTAACTGTATACTACTAGTCGAGCCCCTTCATTTGATACCCATAATGAAGGGTGGTAAAAAAATATGTAATCCGCCATTTTGCGGCAGCGGCCTTGAATTTACAATGATATTGAATACATATAATTGTATTGTCATCAGAACTGAAGGTGTGTACCAAATTTCAGATCAATCAGTCAACAGGAAGAGGGTAAAATTTCAATTATTAGATTTGACCCACATAAGACACAAACAAGCCAAGCTAAATAAAACCGTTTGAAAATACGTTGATGACAGAGCGGCAAATTATAAGCGGAACGTTGATGAACTTGCTCGTGAAGAATCGATATTGGATGCAGATATCAAAAAGCTATTCCGAATATATTATGACTTGAAGAAACCTACGGCGTAAATACGGCATGTTACAAATATATACAGACAATGGCGTCCGATTGTTTTTCACAATATCTATGGTTTCGAACATTGAAAACGAATACCGGTGATGAAATAATCAAACCATTTCCATATATTTTGACACACACGAAGCTTTGTCCAGAAAGTTTACGGACCGACCAAGGAAAATAATGTTATAATGGAAAATTTCGAAATCTAATGGAAAAACATCACTACAATTCGTACTGCGTTAAAAAAGCGTCCGTGGCGAAACGTTTAATAAGAACATTGAAAGGAAGACTCCTCAATTACCTTGGTTTGATTGGTACCTACGAAAGGATAGACATATTACCAAATATAACAAAATCCTACAATGATACGAAACATAGCAATAGACATCCTTCAAACCGATCCAAATTGACAAATATAACGAAAAGAAAGTTCCTCGCGCAACATAAGTCATTTGAAGATTGCTGGACTGCAGAAATTCAAAGTCCTCCGTATAAGCAAATCATAATACGCGTTTGAATAGGATAGCAAGCCCAATTGGACAACTTACTAATTATTCACAATTATCGAAGCCAAAATTACCAACCCTGCCAACTACTTGCCGGGAAAGATGCAAGGTACACCGATTGAAGGGCAATGTGCCTAGAGAATATTTATTCTATCATAAACACAGGTTATTATTCGATTTATGTAATAATTGAAAAAATTTTCATTTAATATTCACATATTTTTTTCGATATATTTATTCTTCCACATACTATTTGCGAGGATGGTTGTAGTGTCGATAATAATAATAACGTTGGGAGTGTTGGTGGTTGTCGTCTCCTCCTCACCAATACCACAGTTAACATTACCTATAGCAGATGGTATATAAACACCACCGTTGCAGGATATTTCGATAGAAACAAATTTAGCTGTCGTGCAAAAGTACCTTGAAACATATGAATATGCTGATAACGAGGCGTCATTCCCGGATTTACGCATCCGAAACAGATATACACTGCGACTACCTAATTGAACTAAAATTAATGCTATTCTCAAAACGAACAGTGGAATGAACGATTTTTATTTTACCAAATGAATCACCTGTCAATGTGTGATGATTTATTTTTGTACATCATCAAATTGATTTTCAAAAAAATTGTGTGTATGATCTTTTGAACTATTTAAATGAACAAAACCAGTCGTTATTTTACGGGATATAAGATAAATTATTTCCTGTTTTCCAAGTCTCGATGTTGAGTTGTTTATTTCCCAGAGAAATTGTGGTTTGCTACTGATATTTTTCCAAGCATAATTTCTCGAACATTTACAGTTCATTTTGGACAAAACATTTCAAATATCTTCTCATTATCGTTGATCAGATGTTGGGGAAATTTCAGAAATCCATTGTATAAATATTCACCCTACCAAAAAAAAGATCACAATTACGAGGGTGAGGCTTTGAGAAGCTCTTTCGGACAGGCTATCAAAAACATATGTATGGCTCGAATAAGCTAACTGGGAACCTCGATTCAAGTGAAATGCTTATTTTGTGGAAATTCCACATATGAGTACCAGAAATAACACACGTGTAACAGACAGAACTCGTCAACATGAGAGTCCCCTTATAATTAAGAAGGAGTTCTCGATAGTTTCCACATTGAAAAATCAACCAAAATATGGTTGTCAAGAACACGTGAAATTTATGTTTTTGAAAACAAATTTATTCTATTCAAATACAGAATTACCAAAATATTGAAACAAATTTCCAAGTTAATGGTTAATATGACTTCATCGGGAAAACGAAATATTTTTAATCATATTTCGCCACCCTCAACACTGTTATCTTACTCATCTTACTTCTATGATGGACCCACAAAGAAGTTCATCACATACAGGGCGCGATACTGTGGGAATTTCGGAAAAACTACAACACCAAAATAATTTCTAAATACCGTAATTGAAATAAACCCCATCATATATATATTCTATCAAAACAATTTCTATCACCCAGTGTGAAATGTGAGGTTATCTGACCACACTCAAGGCCCAGCATATACCTGGTTGACACTGGGAATTTCGGAAAAACTTCACCACGAAATGAATTTCTGAATATCATAATGGAAAAAAATCACATTATATCAGTTATTTACAGCAATTTCCTGCATTTTATGAAAACTGTTTCGTATCACATAATGTAAAATGTGACGTTATCTAACCAAACAACGGTGATAACTCCAAAAATAAAAACACGATTTGTGATATTTTTCCAAATTATATTTTTGAGAGATATGATCACACGATATATATATATATATATATATATATATATATATATATATATAAACCACGCCTGTATAAAGGTAGGAGCTCAGTAGACATGTGCCCATTGCGCTCTTGTAGTGTTTTGTGGTGAGCTTCTTTCAGGCAGCATATTACATTATTTGAGTTTTGACGTGATACGAGACTGTTTTGATAGAAAACCTCGAACTTCTTCAGGAAATTACTTTAAATAAGTAATATCATGGGATTTATTTCAATTATGATATTCAGAAATTCATTTCGTGTTGAGGTTTTTTCGAAACTCCCACAGTGTCAACAAGGTATATGCTAGGCTTTGGGTGTGGTTAGATAACCTCACATTTCATTCTAGGTGATTCGAAACTGTTTTGTTGGAATACTTCTGATTTATTCAGGAAATTACTATAAATTAGTGATATAATGGAGGTTTTTTTTTATTACGATAATCAGAAATTATTTCAGTATTGTAGTTTATCCGAAATTCCCACAGTATCAGCCCGGTATGTGATAGACTTTTGCGTGTGTCCATCATTCTCGTTTTTATGTAAAGTGTGGAATTGTGCCGTGTGTCAAACTTCTATTTTCAAACATTTTCATCTGGTTGAATAACAAATCGCTTTTTCCTGAAATTCGCGTAGTTTGTACATGTCCAGTAAACCAAACACTCAGGTCCATCTCTGAGTCAATGACAGTGTTGAGAGAAATCAAATATTGTTGATCAACTCTTCGTTCCCCGATAAAGAAATGGAAATTTGTTTTAATATTTTGTAAATTCCGCATTCAAATAGAATGAAAGTGTTTTAAAAATATTTAGAATATTTTGCTTGAGAAAACATAAGTAGCGACCCATAATTCAACCAACTCAACATCAAGTAATATGACGACTGGCTTTTTTCATTTGAATAGATTGAAAGAACAATTTTGTAAAAATCTATTGGATGATGTACAAAAACAGACCATAACACAATTACAGCGTATATCTGTTTCGGATGCGTGAATCCCGAAATGACGCCTCGTTATCAACATATTCATATGTTTCAGGGTTCCTTTGCACGACAGTTCAATTTGTTTCTATTGAGTTATCTTGTAACGGTGGTGTTTATATACCATCTGCTGTAGGTATAATTAACTGTGGTATTGGTGAGGAGGAGACAACTACCACCAATACTCGCAACGTTATTATTATTATCTACAACCATTTTCGGAAATAGTATGTGGAAGAATGACTATCGAAAAAATTATACAAATATTAAATAAAAACATATTTTATCATTACATGAATCGTATAATAACTTGGGTTTATAATAGAATAAATATTTCTTAAGCGCATTGCAGTTGAATCGGTGATGTACCTTGCATATTTCTGAATTTCTGCGGTTCAGCAATCTTCAAGTATCTGTATGTGCGTGTAGACCTTTTCTTTTCCTTATGTTTGTCAATTTGGATCGGTTTTTAGGACTTGAGTTTTTGGAGTCGGAGATCATGATTTCTCTCAGCTCAAAAGTTACAGGGAAGATACCTTGTAATAACCATGCTATATCAGAAATGAACAGTAACTAAAAACCATAAATAAAATAACTAATAAAAAACCTTTTTAAAGACAAGCTTTCATGTAAGCCGTGTACTAAAATGTATAAAATAAGTTTAAGTCATCGCTGACAATGATTTAATTATTTTTTGTTGAATTATTTGGTTTCAAAAAGCTTGTCGAGCGAATTAAAAACAATTTTTATTCGATAGTCTTAATGAGGTATATTTTTTATGGAGGAAAAATAATCAATTGAAGAATTATTGGGATTTAAAATCGTAAAAATGCGTTCCATTCCATTTTCGGTTTCTGGTACTTCAATAATATATATTGTTTGTTAATTTCCACTTCGTTAATTGTCATTTTACATAATTCTTTCCGGCGACAAGCCTCCGAAATTCGAATCATAATAGCAACCAAAAAAATAACATATTGCAATGATACAAATAGCTAAACTTAAGAGACAAATATTAGGAAATATCCTGACGCTTTGCATGTAAAGCAAACGCAAATGGTTCCATATTATTTTGAAAAATAAGAGGTTTTACGTATGGTGTGTTCTCTAATTGAGCCGGTGGGCTTTGAGGATCGGCGACTGATTAAGTTACCATATCTTACGAACACCATACATTTTAACAGCGTTTCTAAACTGAGCTACGATCTAATTCGACAGATAACTTTACAAAATATTCAGGTTTTATACTATATACTCAAGCATTTACCTACTTTGTTCATTAAAAACTGGGAATCTGGAGCTTTCAATAAAACATTAATTAAATGTCCTCTTTCAAAAAAAAATATTTTTTGATTTATATCCTTCATTTTTTTATTTGTAAAACCTAATGATTTGTGGAAGTTTGAAATATCAACGTTATATTTTGAGGTGCTTTTCAACATAGAATACATCGACCAGAGTGTAGAAGGTTTGCAAGACTTCAATTCCGCAGAGAAATAGGCCAAAATGACGTCTTCCAAGTATTTTGTTACTTTATTCTTCGTACACCATTCTATAAATATATTGTATTTCTGCTCGTAAATATGTGCAGATTTTTCTGGTAATAAATTTTCAGTCGCCTTTTGAGCACTGTTTGGGATGTTTGGAGGAGTATTGTCAAATTCGCCAGATGAATTTGAATCCATATCGGTTATGAGATACAAAAAGATACACTGCAATAAAATTTTAATTTAAAATTGTTAAGTATACAAATATAAATACCAAAAACTTCTTACCTTGTAAAATCAAATTAGGTTTTATAATATACTAAATAAACTTTAAAAATTAATCTATAACATTAACTTTTGCTATGTGTTCTGTGATACTGATGAAATTTTAGAGATCGACAGTTTTTCTGAACCACACAGCCACGGCCTACTCACTTTTAGCAAAATCGACATCCACGGTCTGTCTACTTTGAATTTAATCGATGACATTTGAAAAAAATTATAAAGAAAATAATAAAACTGGATAATTTGTTGCACACTAAATATAAGTAGTAATAATTGACTTGTCTCAGGAGAAGATGGCATTAATGGTAACTCAAGATCAAATGTTTTATTTTGTTGCTATGTACAATTTTGACATATTTTACTTTACGCACTAGTGTGTAAAGAGTTTTACTTTACGCACTAGTTGTAAAAGTAAAACTTAACGTAGCGTGTGTAAAGTACGTACTTTACGTACGGTAGTAGAAAAAAGTATTCATTTATTCATCATTCTCGTACTTATGCACTTCTCGATTATAATAATGACAATATTTGTTTTGATTCCCAAATTTTGTAACCATGTCGTTTGAGGAAATATTTTCCACCATTGCTATTCAACTTTCCGACACCTATTTCCCTTTCAATTTTCCAGCCGAATACGTTTTTTTCTATTGTGGATGGCTTTTCGTGAAAGAGTTTCTCATTTTTCCAAGTATACTCTATTATTGACGACTCAGACCCAGCTTGAGTTCCACTCAATGAAATGGTAAGAGGCATATATATTTGATATATCAATACATTTCTGGAATATATAGAAAAATTGGAATTTTCGCCATATTCCACAGAAAAAATTGAAAGTGAAGAAGCAGTGCATATTCGAAATCAAGAAAGAATGAGGACGGAAAACATTAGTTTTTGAGTCCATTGTGGTTGAGTTGATTTTTATCATTTACACATAAAGTATGCATGTGAACATTCATAACCAAATTCGTGAAAAATTCTTACATAGTCGGATAAATTCTTCATTCCACTGGGAAATCTTAAAGGGTCTGGTTGTAGTCTTCCCTCACTAGTTCTATTCTTCGATGCCCAACAGTCGTCAATAATTATGTATTCATAACCTGCTTCTAGATATCCATCTGATACCAAATGGTTTGCCATGGTACGGAAGAGTCTTTCGCTAAACATAGTGAAATACATTATGAAAATTTTATAACCTACAAGTTTAATCCGAAAATTTTATCATGAATCATGTACATCAATATGGTCAATCCATTCACACGGTATTGAAATTGAATTTACCTTCATTCAAAAGCTTACCTCACACATTCATCTGGAAAAATATCACAGTCGATAAGACATCTAAATCTTTGCCAATGCATCCATCCCATGGGCGGCGTTAATGCGAGACCATTATCCAAAGAATGAACATTTGCAAAAGAACTCAAAAATAATATTGCAATGTATTTCGAGTTCATTGTTGATTAAACCACCTAGAAATAGAAAAGGTTGATACTTGATTTTATGAATTACTTCTAGGAGGTAAATTTTTTCTGACCATACTTTTTATCGTAATCAGAGGACTTGTATGCATTTACATTCATTCTAAGGGTATGAAAAAACTTTCAGATCAGAAATACTCATAGTCACATCGTTTAATTTACTCTACTGAAATTGGTTTGAAATTCCATTCAAATCAGATCGATTTCAGATTTATCAATGAATTCTGAAAGAAATGCCCTGAATTGCAGTTTCACACTTTCAATTATGTTGTCTATTCCTGCAATCAGTTCTACGACAAGACCTAGGGACCAGTATAGTCGTTCATTTCTTTCGTTACCGACAAGTACTATTTAACCAAGGGGAACATTTCTTGTCAGTTAGTTGTCCAAAATACTCATTGCGTAACCTGCAGCGTAAATATTTAAAAAAAAGTTAAAAGTCTTTAAATTCGCGCTACGGATGAGTAAAGGGTAAGGGTATTGAGACTTCCTTGATATGTGACATGCATATAATACAATATATGTGTGTATTTTGTCATTTCGAAAATGAATAGAATCAACATAGAGGAATTCTAGGAGATATGTTGCACCAGTTTGCAGTATACTTGTGTGTGATATAACGATTTTACCTATGTATAATTTAATGAAAAAATCTTAAAAATGTATTGTAAATGTAGGTGTGATAACTTCAGCTGGTTTCAGAAAATCCCATACATAACACACAAACTTACACACTAGGCCTACATAAACATGTATACATCAAATAACTAGAGCTAATTCGTTAATTGATCAAACGCAGAATACATCAACATGAATATTTCAGCTTGGCCTGAATATCAAAACACTTCAGGAAGACGGATGAAATAAACATCACGGAATTATGTTGCACAAGTGTATATGGAATACTGCCATGCGAGAGCTGTTATTCATCAGGGAATAGACTTCCACCGATATCTTTTATCTATCATCACCGTCCCCTCTCATCACTTGGACTGGATTGCGTGCAGTAAGTACATATTTCTAACAATTTGATTATTCCAAATCCTGGTAAAATTAAAATATAAACTTCAGGATGCCCAAAGAATCAGAATAAATGTTGGTAAAGAATTGGGTCTACTCCACCTGCCGGATCAAAAAATGATGTATTTAAATTTCGATCTGTTGAAAGTATAGTAATAGCACCAGCTGAAACTGGTAAAGATAGCAGAAGCAAAATAGTTGTAATTAATACAGTTCAAGCAAATAAAGGTATTCGGTCTATTGTTATTCCTGCGGATCGTATATTGATAATTGTAGTAATGAGTTCATTGCACCTAGAATAGAAGAAATTCCAGCTGAATGAAGTCTGCAAATAGCCAAATCTACACATGACCCTCTGAGAAATATTTGCAGAAAGGGGAGGGTGAACAGTTCAACCTGTTCCAGCCCCTCTTTCTACAATTCTTCTTATAATTGAAAAGAATAACGACAGAGGAAATAATCGAAATCTTATGTTATTTATTCGAGGAAATGTTATGTCTAGGGCACCTAATATTGAAGGAACTAGTCGATTTCCAAATCCACCAATTATAATTGGTAAAACCATAAAAAAAATATGATGGAAGCATGGGCTGTTACAATTACATTATAAATTTGATCGTAACCAATCAATGTTCCAGGATACCCTAACTCAGCTCGAATTAAAATTCTTAGGGAGGTTCCTACTATTTCTGCTCAAATTCCAAAAATAAAATAAAGCGTACCAATATCTTTATGGTTGGTCGAGAATAATCACTTATTCGATGAGATGGCTGAGATTAGGCAATAAACTGTATATTTATCAACGAAATTAAATTTCTCTCATCATAAGCTTTGTTTTTTCTAAATTGATTGTTACGTTTATGTCATCCAACCATTTTTCAATTAATTTCATATCTTTTTCTATATTTTTCTCGAGTATTTTTGTGTCTTTGGCCGAATAGTAGAGCACAGTATCATCTGCGAAAGAAAAATGTTTTCCTACAAAATTTATTTTAGTTATGCTATTTACATAAATCAAATAAAAACTTTTACAGCTGTATGGGGTCGGCTTTAGAATAGCCCCATGGTAAATCCTGCCTGTCGTAAGAGGCGACTAAAAGGATAACCGTAGGTGGAAGATGGTCTCATCGCCCGGTGAAATACCACCATATCGACTTTGTGTGCTGTGAAATGGATCATTCCATGTTTCAGTGTTCGGTCGATACTTTCCGGTCTCCCTCTTTCCTTTTCCCCAATTCCTCCTTTATTTTCAGGTACATCCTAATAGTAATAATGATGAAGTCTCCTAGAGTAAAACACTCCGGAAGTAAAATACCTCTCCATTCGGATTTCCGGGCGAGAGGTACTCGAGGGGACTCAACATTAAAAATTAATTTTTGCAACATCCGCGGACTCAACAAGAACATCAATGACGTCCACCATCACCTACAAACGAAAAAACCGGATATTCTGGCTCTAACAGAAACACAAGTAAACTCGTCCACCAACAAGGTCCATATGCTTTGTCCTGGTTACGAACTCCATTCTCGATTCAGGTTCAAAGGTGGAGTCTGCCTTTACGCTAAGGCTAACCTTTCATGCCAGCGTGAAGAGAGTTTGGAACCGAAAGACTTTGATGTGATGTGGTTCAAGCTATCTGATACCAAACTGACTAAGTTCCTCTGCTGCCTTTACCTATCACCTAATGAACCTTCATATAACGACCTCTTTGAGTTCTTATCACTCAAACTGGACTACATTCAGGAGAACCATCCAACAGCTGAAACTATAATCATGGGAGACTTTAATGTACATAACGCTGCCTGGCTCAAATTCTCTAACAAAACAGATGATGCAGGTCGTCAAGCCGAGGCCTTCGCCATCACTCATGGTCTAGAACAACTGGTCGAGCTACCAACCCGCATCCCTGATGTCAACAACCAGTCTGCCAATACACTAGATCTTTTCCTCACCACCAATCATGCTCTTTCTATTTACCATCGAGCTGCACAATACCACCCCGTCTCATGTGGCATTACAATTCGGCCGACTGGGAAGGTCTTCGTATGTTTTTCTCAGCGTTTCCATGGAAGAGAGTTTGTTTCTCTTCAGTAGATCCAACACGATGTGCTGAGACAATTTCTGAAATCATCATGTTGGGAATGCAAACTTACATACCGAATACCGAAAGAAGAACATCATCCGATAAGACCTGGTTTAACAGAAACTGCTCTAGAGCTGTGGCTTCCAAACAGGCAGCATACCATCGATGGCTAGAGAATCCGGGCCCTGAGACCAGAGCAGCATATGTCGAGGCTAGAGGCATATGCAAAGAGACAATAGAATGCTCAAAAGATGCCCACAATGCCAAAATAAGATCAAAACTTGTTGAATGTCCTAACGGATCCCGTTCATTTTGGTCTTTCGCCAAAGCTGTGGGAAGAAACTTCACTTCCAGCTCATTTCCTCCTCTAACCAAAGAAGATGGAACACTAGCAACGACTGCCCAGGAAAAAGCCAATATCTTTGCGCACCTATTTGCTGGAAATTCCACTCTGGATTCATCGGGAAAACAACCCCCGAACATTACACCTATTGACAGTCACATGCCCGAGATCACCTTTCGCCAACGTACTATCAGGAAGATTTTGCTGGGTCTCAACACCAACAAAGCCTGTGGATCTGACGGAATCCCGCCGATTGTTCTCAAGAAATGTGCCCCCGAACTAACACCTGTTCTTTCCAAGTTGTTCAACCACTCTTACAATTTGGGGGTATTTCCGTCCAATTGGAAAATTGCAAGAGTACAGTCAGTCCCTAAAAGGCAAAAAGGCCCTACCTAGCAACTACAGACCTATCGCACTGCTATCTATTATTTCAAGGTCATGGAAAAAGCCATCAACATCGAGCTCATGAAATATCTGGAAGACTCAGGAATTGTCAACGATAGGCAATATGGCTTCCGTCATCAGAGATCAACTGGTGACCTGCTCGCTTACGTCTCACATATATGGCAGCTATCTATTGAAAAGTATGGAGAAACTTTAGCTGTGGCATTAGATATCTCCAAGGCGTTCGATCGAGTTTGGCACCAGGGACTCCTCGCCAAGCTTCCGTCTTATGGCTTGCCCCCTCAGCTGTGTTCTCTGCTTGCTAGTTTTCTCTCAAACAGGTCTCTCCATGTAGTGGTCGATGGAGTTTCATCTGACACTCTACTCATAAATGCTGGTGTTCCGCAAGGATCTATTCTCGCACCAACACTATTTCTACTTCACATCAACGACCTGTTGAAAGCAACTTCATGTCCAGTACACAGCTTTGCCGACGATAGTACCCTCCATACCGCTTTCTCTTCCAGGGCCCCTATATCAGCCCGTGAAACCAGAAATGAACGAGGAAGAAATGTTAATAATATAAATATGGACTTAGCAACAATTCTCGAATGGGGATCTAATAACTTGGTAGAATTCAATGCAAACAAAACACAAGCATGTCTTTTCTCTAGAAAAGCCGATCTCACTGTGCCTAACATAACTTTGTCAGGAGTAACCATACCACTGAAGTCATCCATATCGATGCTTGGTATTACTATCAGTAATAACCTTTCCTGGGAAAATCACGGCCTAACATAACTTTGTCAGGAGTAACCATACCACTGAAGTCATCCATATCGATGCTTCCTGGCAAAAGTGCATCACAAAAACTTGGTTTTTTGTTTCGTGCCAAGAGCTATTTCACCCCCAGTCAGCTGCTTATGATCTATAAGGCACAGATCCGACCTGTCCTGGAATACTGTTCCCATATTTGGAGTGCGGCACCTAAACATATCCTGAGGCTATTGGATTCTGTCCAAAAAAGGGCAATTCGTCTTGTCGGTGATGCCTCGCTTACAAACTCGCTCACTTGTCTGGAACACCGTAGAAAAGTTGGCGATTTGTCTCTATTTTATAGATATTTTCATGGGCGATGCTCTTCTGAAATATCAACAATCGTTCCTGCTTTGGCAGTCTCCTCGAGATTAACCCGTCAAGTTCAGTCATCACACCCCTTCGTGGTCACTTTGGAGACCTGCAGAACATCACTTTCCAAAGACTCGTTCATCCAACGAACAGCGAGGCTTTGGAACTCATTGCCTAGGGAGGTGTTCCCCGAGGCATACAACCTTCAGAAATTTAAGAAGAACACCAACTCCTACCTTCTTTCCCTAGGTTCCCACGATGTTCTCTGAACATTACAGGATATCCCTTTTCGTGGGAACCAGAACATAAAAAAAAAGTCAAAAATGATTTTTAATTGCAAATTTAAAGGTAAAGTTCACTTTTAAGGCTTAGATCAAAATTTATTATTAGCTTTGAAAGCTAAAAGTTTGTACTTAACTTAAATCCTTAAAATGAATTGAAGATCCTAGTACAAATAAAAAGTCCTTAGTGAGAAAAAATTCAATAAAATAATTTTAAAATTCACCATGTTTGGAATTTGAAAATAGTTTCATTGGTGGAAAATATTAAGGTTGAAAAAGTTAAACGTATATAAAAAATAGTGGCAATAAAGTGAAAACAATCAAAATTAATCTTAATAAAAAAAATTTTTTCTACCAAATAATTGATGACCCATCATTTTGGTAGGAATCCAAAAAACGGGGGCAATCCTCCTAATGCAAAAAAAATTAAAACGAAAAATAACTTAAAATTTTTATTTGTATTATGTGAATTTATTAATTGTCTAAAAAGGATAATTTCAGGTATTTAAACATAACAACAATATTGATGGTAATTATAGAGTAAACTAGAAAGTATACTGTTCAAACATTCTTTTTCTTAATTTGGTTACCAATAATTTGTACAAAAACTGCATATATGTCAACTCTCAGGAAAACGGCAGTTGCAATGACCTTTTGGCTAGTGTCAACAAAGCAATAGATAATGTATTTTCCCTCTACTCTACAGTTATAGCTGATCCATCAATTGCCATCAAATCAAAATGGGAGCTCTTCAATCATACAGGTGAGAACTCCTTTCAGTTCATCGTTCGCGTAACGATAATTTAGATTATAGTTTTACAGATCAGATGAAACCAATCGTGTAATATATTCATTTGATTTGTTCATTTATGTTGCAGAGTTTTTTTTGGTGCACGAGTCCTTGTTGATGTTGCAAGTGAAACCAAATACGAAATTACATTTTATACTCCACTTCTCACATCAAAATTTGCCTATACTAGAATTTAGAATGAACTTCTGTAAGGTCTCTTCATCTGAAAAACGTGTAAGGCATTGTCGACGTGAAAACTTTCTGATAACTTCCCATTTGAATCTATTCACAGGAATTGAAGATAATCTTGTTCCGCTCCGTCCGGGAATATCTGATATCACTCCGATTCTTTCTTTTCTGAATTTATGCAGTATGAATGGTATGAGCTCTATGATATTTAGACCTTTTTCAATTTTTCTAGAAAATGCATCGAAAATAGGTCAGTAGAGGGGCTATGCATGTTTCGCGACCAAACGATACACTCAACCTCATTTATGGAGGAGGGTCTACGTTGGGTTGGCTTTTGAATTTTGCGCCTAACCAACCTATGAGTCGTGTACGTGTCACTTGACACTAAAAGAAAAAAATATGGCCGTCTAACATTGGAAATTGAAAAAAAAACATAGCCGAAGCTTAAGAGAAAAAAACAAGGGCGACGCTTCTAGAAAAAATAATGGATGACGCTTATTGAAAAAAAAAAACATGGTCGACGCTTCAGGGAAAAAAACATTGCCGACGCTCATAGAAAAAAACATTGCTGACGCTTATAGAAAAAAACATGGCTGCGTGTCACTGGAAAGAAGGAACGTGGCTGTCTGTCATTGGAAAAAAAAAGCATGGTCGCTTTGTATGTGTCACTAAGAGAAAAAGACATGTATACGGATGTCTTGCATCTGTACGAATTATCGAAAAATAAGTACTTCGAGATTGTGAAAATGGAGATAGAAGAAAACTAATGCTCAATTCGGATTTCCCGCATCGAGAAGATTCCAAATCCATGAAAATCTCATAAACCGGAAGTGATTCGCTGATTAAAATCCGATAAAAGAAATTTTGGGGTCAATGGATTCGTCTCGATGTCATGAATCATAATTGAGCATTTTCCAATGCCAAAAGGGCTCAGGAAGTTACTTTGTTATTATGGGAGATACAGCAGCGTGCGAGTACTCTCACAAAACAACTTCCACTGGAAATCATAAAAATGGAAAGTCTAATGTGTGGCATGCATTTTTCAGAAAAAAAAGAATGTTGAAACCTGGGAATCGAACCAGGGACCTCCAGATCTTCAGTCTGTCGCTCTCCCACCCTAAGCTATTTCGACTAATGAAACAGTCTCTGTTGAAAATAGTGATTTTTTAAATGTGTTCTGCAGTACAGACGTAGAGTTGAATAATCCTTCAGACGCATTCGAGAACCTTCCAAAGATATTGAATTTTACAAAGAAAAAGAAAACGTGAAACAATTCGGTAAGTTGAGTGTGTGGAACGTGGAAAAACATAATATACCTCCAACAACATATCCATTGCGACGCATTCAACCCCATAAGAGTCCTTCTGAACGGAACGTTGCTGCTGCTCTCAACGATTCTCAATAATATGCTGTATATCGATGTTCCTCATGGAGTTCAACGTATAGCAGTTTGTTTTGATACCAAGGGGCAACATATGAGTGCAATATTTGATCACTCTCGTTTCGGACGTCCATCATCCTGATGATGTTTTCACGACGTTTCGAATGCTTGTACCTGCAATCGTCCGAAACGAGAGTTATCAAGTTACAACATCGTCTACAACCTTCAAACAGATGAGTGAAATAGATCCCATTGGAGAATGATGAGCTTGACAACACTCAATGAGATAAATTGAGTGTATTTTCCATAAACATCCCAGAAAAAACATGCAATTACACACTCAAACTCATTTTTCAAGATCAAATTGAGCAAGGTGCTGGAAAATGGGAGTCTGTTAACTACCATACACACCTCAAGTCCGCAGGCAATGAAGCAGTGAAGAAGATGCTTCTTAAAATATTGATTATCTCATGTATAATATTATTCAGTATTGTGATTGTACTATTGAAAATACTTGTAAAGGCTATAAAGCGAAGAATCCATTTCTTCCAAGTTGAATAAAACTCTAATATAATATATTCACGACATTTATTTGATACGACAGGAAATGAAAAACTAATGAATATTTTCCGCGACCACAATACAGAAAATTCATATCCATTATCAGATCTTGCAGATAACGAATTTTCTTCATCACATAAACATGAAATGTGTTGCGAGGATTACTGATAACAACCAGTCACGTACTCTACGCGCGCTTGGTGGAGAAAAACAGTATGTAAACAAGCGCTCTATTTATTGTAGACGTGATCTTCGAACAGCAGTAATTCCACACAGTGTCAGCTTCACCCAGCAAATATTATTATTCTCCAGTTCTTTATTCGGTTGAGTTCAATTATTTTTTTCGATTGTTTGGCCAGTCTAATTCATTCAAAAGTTGATTGCTTTGATAGCTAAAGGCCCAGAGTTAGATACATTTTTATCAATTCACCCTTTTTTTTTGTTTCTATTGAAAAAAAATCAAATTCACGCTTCATTCTTTGATTTTGTTGAAAACAATTAGATTCGTATCTTCTTCTGATTTTGTTGAGAAAAAATTGAATTTATGCGTTATTCTTTTTTGTTTTTGTTTTTTCTTGGAAAAATATCCAGCGTGTAACACAATCTGTTTTTCTTCAGATGAATCTTCAAGCACTGAACAACTGTTCAATCATTGCAGAGAGGCTACCAGTAACAAAGTGAGGGATTTGCCAAAGGACATTCTGCAATCTATTGAAGGGGATAGAATCGTGAAATCGAAATTTGGTGAATTAGTCTCACTGGAACTGGCAGTCGGACAAGTTGTGTTTCTACCTCAACGAGTTACCGAGACATATGTCTCGGTAACATCGGATATTTCACTGCTAAAAAGTATTGTTTGGTATTCCGAGGGTGCATCGATACCGGAAAGCAGTATCCAGTAGCTTCATTCCAAATCTTGAAGCAGCCCCAAGAACAAAAAATTGAAAGAAAAAATAGAACACTAGAAAAAGGGTGATATTTTTCCTGTAGTTTTGAGATGGATTCGGAAAACAAATAGCGCTCTAGTGAAATCTGAAATTTCACTTACTTTCATAAAACGATTGAAATTTTTTTTCGATGCATTCAATAGTGGAGATGAGTTTGTGTGGATGAAACTATTGAGTGAACACATCAAAATCTGTAATGGAAAAATTCTTGAAAACTGCAAACACATGTCGGTCATTTTAGGCATTTTCGAAAATTAATTCAAGCCAGACATATTGAGGCATGGAGTGTTAATGACTCGAAATTGAAGAATAAGGTCAAGTGGGAAAATCTCGTATCGAGTTTTTCCAGCAGAATTACGCCATAAAGACTCAGAGCAATTTTTGGGCAAGGATTCCTTCATACCATTTAAAAATGAAAAATAATTTCCAATGATGGAGGTTAGTGTGAATTTTTGTGGGGAGTTTGTTGAGATTAATTTGGTAGGAGACAAAATTTTAGATTTGAAATATGTAAATACTAAAAAGACCATGATTGATACTTCGACGGATTCACAACGTTAGTTCTGTGACAATGTTTTTGATCAAGATTTCAAAAAAAAAGTTTCAGGAACGTGATTCAGGGTGGGCTCTAAATGAAATTATTTCGATGGAGGTAAATATCAATAAAATAGTAATGGAGAATGGGTTGTCCTTCATTGAATTACCTGATGAAATTAAAAATAAAGAGCATGTATCAATATAAAAAATAATGACTCAGCGTGTTTTTATGATAGTATAGTAAGCGCTCTATTTCATGCAAAAAATCATTCAAATCGTCTTAGATAATATCCGAATCATAAGACTGTATTGAATACAAAGAATTTCAAAACACCCATGCCCATTCAACAAATTTCAAAATTTAAAAAAGCCAATACCCTTTCTGTCAACGTAGACTCTTCGAAATTACATGATTTGGATGCTCCTCCAGTTGATGGAGATGAATCAGATATCCAGTACCATTATTGCTGGATTGAATACATATCAAAATTTGTATCTGCTCAATTGAATAAAAATACACGTAAGGAATGTTTATGCGATAGATGTCTGAATTATTTTCATGAACAGAAAAAATTGGAAGAATATGAAACGCTGTGCTCTCAATTGAATAAATTGAAAATCATAAATATTGGAGAATGAAAACAATATAGTGTCGAGCAAAACGCGTAAATATCAAAAACATGTTACGTACAGTGCAGGCTACTTGTAAAATGGTTGGATTGCATGGAGTGGTCTGCGAATGAAATATCACGATTAGCTGTTGAAATTCAAGCCAAAATCAAATTGTACCAATGGCTGGGAAATTGGATGAATGTGGAGCAGCTATTTGTCACATTTGTGAGAAACAGACAAAGATATAATTGTCCGCGATCATACTCATTTCACGAGTGAATTAAGGTGGTGGGCACATCAAGCTCCATGTAACCCAACTTTTGAAAATTATTCTCAGTTTCTGTCATATTCCGCAATTTGAGCAGTTATGATAGTTTTTCATTATATCTCAATTGAGTAAATTACGTCGTTTGGGTATTATACCCGTGAATAAGGAGAAATATATTCTATTTAAATTATATGATGATGCTACAGATATCAAATTTCGGTTCATTTACACTTACCGCTTTCTGAGAGCATCTTCGGATAAATTAGCATCTCTAATGGACCGGCAAGATTTTGAAATTTTGAAAAAGCAATACAGTAATTTGAATGAAGAGATATTCGCTCTTCTCAGGGCGGTTGACTTTATAGATTCCATGAATAAATTGAATGAAACAGCCTTACCTTCAAAGAATGTTTTTGTACGATAGAACAGAAAAAATTGGAGAAACATGAAACGCTTTGATCCCAATTGAATAAATCGAAAATTACGTTTCCAAATTAAAAACATGTTGAATTCAGAAATTCAACATACAAACAAGCAGCTTCGTTTGTTATTTATGAAATGAAATGAAATCTTTATTGAAATAGGAATTCCTAATATAAATACAATGGTTGTTCAGATTATACTAATTTGAATTAAAAAAACAACAATAAAAAATAAAAATAAAATAAATACACAAAGTACAGTTGATTACATGACATGACATCACAGTTGAACACATTTTTCACCACATCTTGAGACATTTGAACACATTAAAACACATTACAGGCAGTTAAAAGAAGTTAAAAGAAAATGCGGACTTTCAATGTCTATTGGAGAATGAAAATCATACAGTGTCGAGCAAAAAGCGTAAATATCAAAAACATGTTGCGTGCAGTGCAGGCTACTGTGTGAAATGCAAGTACGATGATTCGCTTCCGTTATCTAACAGCTATCGAAGGAAAGATTGCATGGAGCAAAAATCAAATTGTTCCGATGGCTGGAAAATCGGATGAATGTAGTGCAGCTATTTGTAACATTTGTGAGAAACCTTTCACAAACGAAGATATAATTGTCCGCGATCATACTCATTTTCCGGGTGAATTTAGGGGGTGGGTACATCAAGCTCCATGTAACCTAATTTTCGAAAATTGTAGTTTTTGTCGTTGTCCACAATTTGAGCGGTTATGCTAGTTTTCTCATTATATCCCAATTGAGTAAAAAAGGTCCTTTTACCCGTGGAAAAAAAAATATATCTCAAATACGTTATATGAAACACATATATCAAATTTTGATTCATTGACTCTTACCGCTTTCTGGGAGCATCTATGGACAAATCAGCATTTCTAATGGAGCGGCAAGATTTTGAAATTTTGTTAAAGGAAAACATTAATTTGAATAGAGAGAAATTCGCTTTTCTCACGGAGAATGGCGTATTTCCCTATGACTATATAGATTCCATAAATAAATTAAATGAAACAGCCTCACCTCCCGAAGAATGTTTTCACAATAAATTGAATGACGAAGACATCACTGACGAGAAATATAATCACGCGAAAAACGTGGGGGATCGATTCGAACTAACGGACTTGGGCTCATATTAAGAACCTCTATGTGAAGACCGATGTCTTGTTGTTGGCTGACCTCTTTGAAAAATTTCGTAAAAGATACAAGATAGTGCTTGATTATTCACGATGCCCGGATTAACATTCGATGCAATGCTGAATATACCAAAAGCCAATTGGAAAATGACGTTAATATGTTATGTAGAACAAGCAATACGTGGAGGAATTTCAGTTCGTAGTAGCAGCCAATAACAGGCATATGTCTGAATATGATCTCAAGAAACCATCCTCGTAATCTTGTATTTAGATGTGAATAACCTCCATGGAATAGCAATGTTAGACATTTTACCTCATGGAGGGTTCTCGAGGGTGGAAAATGTCGAACATTTCGATGTAATGTCTGTGCTGATGAAGTGTATTTTTTACAAGTCGATTTAGAGTATCCACGCGATTTGCATGATAGCCATAGAGACTTCCCTTTCGCTGCTGAACATAGCATACCGCCAGGGTAAAATTACCGAAACTTATGACCACTCTGTACGATGGAAACAATACACTATACATTACAGAAATCGAAGACAATGTTTGCCAAACGGTTCGAAGGTAACAAAGATACATAAAATTCTGAAATTCAAACAGTCGGCTTGGTTACGCCCATATATTGTATTAAACACCCGTTTGAGGACTGTTGCAACTAATGCCTTCGGAGAAAATCTCCATAAATTAGTAGTTGACGCAGTTCTTGGAAAGAGTATGCAGAACATCAGTAAACACAGAGTGGTCAAACTTGTGAGATCTTGGGACGGACGTTGTGGCGCTAAAAATCTAATTGCGAGCCCCCGATTTCATAGTCGAACAAGTTTCGAAGAAAACTCCGTAGCTATTGAATTAACTTGTACTCAATAAACCCCTGTATATAGGTATGGCTATTTTGGATTTTTCTAAATTGATTATGTAGGACTTTCATTATAATTTCATGCTCGAAAAAAAATAATGTTGATACTTGTAGATACTGACAGTTTTATCTATGAATTAAAGTGCGATGATGCATATAAGGAAATAACAAAACCCAATTAAGAAAAGTTCGATACATCTAACTATAATCCGAACAATGAATATGAAATATCGCTGGTTAATAAAAATAATTAGATCCCATGAAGGCTGAAGCAAATGGAAAAACCATGTCACATTTTGTGAGGATACGTTAAAAAATGTATTCATATACGGAATGGGGGTGGAGTTGTAAAGGAATTCAAAGGGCTGAAATGATTCGGGGCGTTGATCCGGCGTATCTGGATTCCCATAGTGTGGGGTACGGTAAGGTACTGCTGGCTGTTGTTACCACTGTACATATTGTTGCAGTGGAAGTATTGATAAGTACAGATAAGATTTGGGGAAAAAACTGATTGGGCTTACAGAAATAGTACGCTGTATGTAAAAATAAATTATTAATTCCCGAATGTTTCGTAAGTGAATACATTTAAGCAGGAGTCGGGGCACTTGGGGCAGGTTATTTTTCCCCAGATTCTGGGGAAATTTTATACTTGAGGCGCAGGGCAATTTCCCCAGATTCTACGACTTTTTAAAAGAGTGAAAAATGGCAACATCGCATGTGAGTGGCAACGTTGGCGGGTCGATTGGTGACGGAATGTATACTTCAACGGTCGTTGGTGGGTTCATGACGGGGTGGCCGCAAACGGCGGTGGAGGTTTGGTGGCGGATTCGGGGATTGATTCTGCTAGTGGGTGCGTACGTCGTTGAAACAGTGGTGCGTGGCAGAGGTGTGTTGGTCCGTGTCTGTGGGCCCTTGGGAATATTTGGGGGTTGGCCCACCCGGGAACGTGTTCCGTGACGGAATCCTGGCGGAGTTGGTAGACGTCATAGGTCAGAATGGTAACGGCAGACTTCAAGACACCGTTGGATAGTTTTCACCGGTGGTCCATAGCCGTAAGCCTCCTTCAAAGATACGGTTGGCAGAGAGCCGTAAACTTCAAAGATATGGTTGGCGGCAACGGGATTGGCCATGGCCCGTGACGGAATGGCCGCAAACTTACACGGTCTGGCCTGAAACGAGGTGAAAAGACACCACCAAACGGCCTGTGCTGAGATAAGGCGTTCGGTTTGGCGACGGAATGTGAACGTCAACAGCTGAATTTCGGCGATTGGGCCATCTAGTATTTGGGTTGAGTTGGGCTGTGTCGGGTTGAAATGGTCAACCGTGACGTTGACCCAGAGGGACATGTGAGGGTTGGACCGTGGCTTTGGTCCATCGAAAACGACGAGAATGGCCTTTGGTATCGAAAACGAGAATGGCGCAGTATGGTATCGAAAAGGAAACGACGAGAATGGCCAGTATTGGTATCGAAAAACGACGAGAATGGCGCAGTATTGGTATCGAAAACGACGAAAACGACGAAAACGACGAGAATGACGCAGTATTGGTATCGAAAACGACGAAAACGACGAGAATGGCGCAGTATTGGTATCAAAAACGACGAGAATGGCGTAGTATTGGTATCGAAAACGACGAAAACGACGAGAATGCGCAGTATTGGTATCGAAAACGACGAAACGACGAGAATGGCGCAGTATTGGTATCGAAAACGACGAGAATGCGAGAGTATTGGACGAAAACGACGAGAATGGCGAGTATGTATCAAACGCGAGAAGCAGAGGAAAAAAGAGGGCAA